>WYDI02027663.1:18338-32863 GCA_009867235.2 Psittacus erithacus | reverse complement strand
CAAGGCCAGGTTGGACACAGGGGCTTGGAGCAAGCTGCTCTAGTGGAAGGTGTCCCTGCCCATGGCAGGGGGTTGGGGCTGGATGAGCTTTAAGCTCCTTTCCAACCCAATCCATTCCATTATTCATGGTCTGGGTGGTGATGTCAGAGATAGCCCCTCTCTGTGTGTCAGCCACTTGCTGGCTTCCGCAGTGGTAGATTGGCATAAGACTAATTCCATGGGGAACAAGAAAAAGAAAAGAAAGAAGAAAATAAAGAAATGCTTTATGTGGATGATAAACTGTTTAGTGCTGGTAAATCCCCAGGGCATTGTCCTTCCAGGCCCCAGGCCAGGCCTGTGCCTCATCTGCGCTAGCACCATGCCACCCCATTCTGCTGCGTGCCCATCTGGCCTTTGGCTGCAGCCCTGCATGGGGAGCCCAGGAAGGCAGGGCTGCTGTTGCAAATTAAGGGGGTCCTGATGACAAATTTCTCTGCAGAGGGCAAAGACAGTGATGGGGAGTATTCTATAGGCTCATCAGTGCAGCTCAAGCTGGCGTTGCCCTGAAGTGCCTGGGGAGAAATGAGGGGGTTCCTTTAGAGCTAAAGGTCCTATTAAACTCAATTCATTGTGCTATAATTGTTGTTGCCCCTTATTATGGGGCCTTCTGCTGATTGTACTCGGCCTGATAAGCAATTTTTGGTAAAATGAGCCATGAGGCAGCATGCAGGGGTTGCACAGTTCTTGCAGTCGATGGGAAAGCTGCAGTACTGGGCAATGGTTAGCATTTTATTTGTCTTAAGAACAGTTGATTCTAATCAGGAGAATGTTTTGCCTCTACATATGCTTTCAGTTGATTACTTCTCTGGGCACAGCACAGTGCTGTTATTGTTCAAAGAATCAATCAAGTAGTGTTACTGATGGGTTTTATAATTTTCTTCACTATGGGAACATATCTGAGGGGTGCTATTCTCTCTGCTGTTGTATTTTGGCCTGGTCTGGAAGGAGAAATCATGTCAGATGTGATTTTCTACAACTGTGCACGGTATGTAGCTGCTTACTTTTCTGCAAGGTAGATGTGGAAAACTTCTGACACTTTTTCCTAGTTGGGTAAAGACAATGCAGAACAGCAGTACAGATTCACATGCTAAATGCCACTTGAGTGCCAGTGGAAAAGTGAGAAAACCATTACTGAGTACTAATAAACAGAAATATGGCCAGCCTCATGAGTCATGAAAGCAAATAAAACCTAAAACCTGGGAAATGCATAGCATGGTGACAGCAAAAGAGCAGGTGTTTGAGGATCCTAGCTTTTGATTGTGGCTCTGACACTTTGTGTGATTTTTCTGTGAAGTACTTGACCTCCTCCTGCCTGGTTAACCCAGCTGGAAAATTAGGGAAAGAGAGTAAAAACCTCAGTGAAACTCAGATAGCACATCTGATCCGAAGTCTTCAGGGAAAAGGGTTTACAAAACCTGTGGTGATATTAGATGTTCAGTCTTTAATACTTCCTTACACAGTATTGCATGCCTGCGAGCGAGAGGTTAGACCTGCCATGCAGAAGCATAGCAAAGCAATTTTTAAACAAGCTGTCTGACTGTCTGTGGGTATTGCATCAAAGTGAATACCTAGTTTTAGCTTGTAAAGATTTCCTTTCCAGCTGAAGGGTGAGCCTCTGTGGGTGTTGTTTTAATGTGGAGTAAGGATATGCAATTGATTGCCCCTGTGGCAGATGCTCCTTGCTGTCATATTTGACACAAGGTTGACTTCTCTCAGACCTACACTTTTAAAAAGCAGCTTTCTATAATTCACTGTAAGCAAACATATATACCCCAGGACCAGCTGCTGCTGATGTTAATGGAGGCCGATGTGTCTGTGCGTTTGGGTGCGTGCGTATGCATGTCCACAGGGAGCCAAAAATAATGACAGCTAAACTACAATCTTGGTCCCACTGTTGTAGCTTGGTTCACTCAAACCACTCCTTAATAATACCAATACTTTATCTTGGACCATTTAATCTCATTTATAGTTTTTAATGAGGATGACTAGTTAAAGCCACAGTGTTCTCATTTGGTGGATGCAAAGCTGTGGTGAGGTGCTTTGCCAAAAACAGGGTGTGGAGTATACAGAAAGCTATTGCTGCTGGAGCCCAAGTGGCACATCCATCTGGCTCGAGACCATGCTGCTTTTTGTGTCTTCCCATGCTAGTAAGAAAACAGTACCTATTTGTCCCTGATTGATGTTCACCTGCAGCCTCTTTGACATGAGACCTCAGAATGAAGTTCTGGCTTCCATTAGAAATAGAAAAGGCTCTTAACAATAAATGAGGTGGAGACAACTTGAGCAATAAAATTGTTTAAAATAAGCTCTTAGCTGGGTTGAAATAATTGCAGCAACTAGAATGCTCATGGCAGGGCATCCCATCTGTAGTATGTGAGGGACAATAACACTTAAATTCTGGGAAATGCAAGTATCCAAAAACTAAGTGATGCCACAATTTAGGCTGAAGCCGCTACAATTGTGAACAAATACAGTGTAAGCACATTTCATGTGGCTCTGAAGAGTACAGATGGCTCATAACTTTCTGTAGCCACATCTAGAATCTGCAGTATATGTTTTTAGCTTGGTTGTATAGCTTTCATCATCAGTACCAGGTTTTAATTGTTGCTCAAAGTAGTCCAGAGTCATGTCATGGAAATATGAGAGGCTCTATCTGCTAAAAACCCCTTGGATTCTGAAGAGTGCTGCATGTGTAGAGAAGGTGCAGTGAAGGAGAAAGAGGATGTGGGTAAAGAAGCAGGGAGAGGTGGTGGAAAAAAAGGGGCTCTTGAGGAATTGAGTGAATAACAAGTTTTGTCTATGCAAGCAGTTACTGGAAGCTCTGGAGTGGGAGTTTCACTTGAGGCACATGCTCCATTATGAAAGTGTTATCTTCCTGCTTACTGCTTCTTCCTGTGTCTAAAGAAACTCTTTACTCTTTTTGGACATGGGAATGCCTGTGTTGATATGGAAGTGATGACAGTGAGATGGCATGATGTCTCTGAATCTGTAGATAGCCTGGAACAAAATGGGGGATGGTTTTATTGGGATGCCTCCTTGCATAAGTGATTTTTGAGCAGTGGGTAGCTTGTGTCACCTGTGTATATTCTCACCATTATCTAGTAACCCACCAGCTCAAGCCTGAGGAAAGCACAAAAATACTTCAGAGATCCTTTACCATTTGTCCTTCTGATGTCAGCTACAGCTGAAAAGCTGAACTTGCTCCTTTACTGCTGTTTGAGCAGCATCTCTTTATTTTCCTTCCCATTTCCCCCTTGTATTTGCCAAAGCAGATCTCAGCATATCCCTCCTGAACTCACAGTGTTGGCAGGCTTTTGTTTTAGCTCACGTTTTTCCTGAAACACCCTATTTGTTTCTCATACTTAACTTGAGGGAAAGGCAACTGATGTTAAGTAGTTCCAAAGAGACCTCATCCTGCCTGCAGGGTATGAAGTACCAGGTTGGTATTGGGTTAAGGCATTGGCCTGTCAAGCACCTTTTATGTTCCTCTATAGTTATCATGGTTTGTCACTGCCAATATATATGGTGGGTGCAGGCAGGTGCTGGAAGCAGGTTAACCTGGGAGCTGGCCTGGATCTTCTGTGTGTCTGTAGTGCTTGGAGTCACTAAAGGCAGGAGCAGTTTGTCCTCGAGGGACATGACCAGTTTGTGCTGGACTGTTCCACTTATACTGTATGCATAGTAGTCTGCTTCTAGAATAGAGCAGTTGAAAGTGTCAACCTGGAATATTCATGAAGAAAAATACAATTTTTTTTTTGTGGAAGGAGAAAAAACAAGGAAGAAAAATGGCATATTTTTGTTTAAAAGCCTCAAAAACATGGGAAAATATTACTTAGAAACATTCACAGGGTGGAGTATAAGCATAACCAAGGTGATTTTGTTTACAAATGTAAACAAGCACTCATGGAATTTCATTGCAGTATTCCCCCAGCTCTAGTTGTGGTTGACCTGCAGGTTCACAGTAGTCATTCTACAGTCAAAACATGTTTATCTAATGCTGAACTCTTTGATCTTGCTCGCTGACTACACTTTCTATAGCGAATTATTAATCATTTTGGAGAGCAGCTTTGCTCTGAGAATTTTTCTGTAAAGGGAACAGCATTTTGCGTTGCAATGCACTGAAATGGTTTAGGTTTTTCTGTCTTCTTATATCACAAAGTCACCCTATGGCCTCCCGTGTCTCTTAGCAGTGCCTTTAGGCCATTTTTGACAGTCCCTCTTGTCCTGATCATTGCACTCAGCTAGAGCAACACTCACAGCCACACAGGCTTGGAAGACCTTGTCTTGTAGAAACAGCAATGGACAAGGAACAAGAGTGTTACAGTATTCAGTCTGTACATTGTGCTAACAATGGCAAATGTTATGCAAGGCCCTCAGTTTTTTCTCACATCTCTTGTTTTAGTTCAGCAGCTCAAAGTAAATCTGCAGTCAGCAGCAGATCCCTGTCAGTCCAGCTTGTCAGCACAGGTTTCCATCACAGAATGGGGAAGCTGAGAGCAAGAGGAGACGAACCTTTCATGCAGCAAAGGAAGGTTTCCCTGTGGCAGAGGATATTTTGCTTGCAGAACCTGAAAGATGGGAAAATGTTTAACCACCATCAGCACAGCAAAGTTTGTCTGTTTCATCTGTCTTTTCTTAATGCTAGGGTAGTGAGTTCTGGAAGAAAGAATTATTTGTGCAGTGTGTGCTTAAGATTACCCATGAGCTGAACTCATTCATTTTACCAAGTCTCATTGTAATTGTGTGTAATTTCATCCGTCTTCAATTGATTGCTAAAAGTTTTCAGCCTAACTTGCGCTGCAGGCTGGATCTTTAATGACTATTTCAACAACAATGATTTAGACTCCTAAGAATATTTGGGAGGGGTGAGAGGATGTATCATTTTCCATTTAATATTAATCTGCAGCTGGCCAGCAGATAGGATGTTGTCTGTAGCTTTTGTTGTTTCCCTGGTAATATCTATCCTGGATATAGGTATGAAGGTTTCTCATGGAATATGTCTCCATGTTTATGTTTTTAGCAGCTGGAGCCCCTGAAGGTTTTGCACGTAAGAACCAGAGGCTCCAATCTGCCACAGTCCGACCCAGACAGCATGGAAAGGGATTAGCTGAGCTGCTTGGAACCAGTTTCCGAGCCCACCAAGAACAGGAATGCTGGAGAGGGACTGTTCATCAGGGGCTGTAGCGGTAGGACAAAGGATGATGGCTTTAACCTGCCAGAGGGGAGATTGAGATGAGCTGTTAGGCAGAAGCTCTTCCCTGTAAAGGTGCTAAGGTGCTGAAACAGGGTGCCCAGTGAAGGTGTGGCTGCCCCATCCGTGGCAGTGTTCAAGGCCAGGTTGGACATAGGGGCTTGGAGCAATCTGCTCTAGTGGAAGGTGTCCCTGCCTGTGGCAGGGGGTTGGAGCTGGGTGAACTTTAAGGTCTCTTCCAGCATAAACCAGTCTGGGATTCTACAACATGAGGAACTGCACTGGTGCTGGTAAGGAGGCTCTGGTGTGGTATGAAATAGAATGGGAAATTGGATATGAAGAGCAGGGGTGATGGGTAAGGCTGGGAAAAGCAGAGACCGCCAAAATGAGGAGCTTCAGATTGCTATAAATCAAGTTCTGCCAGACCTGAAGACATCAACTTTGGTGATGAACAGGGCCAGGCTATCTACCCGCTCTTGCCAAATATGGACTCATCAGTTCCTGTCAACAGCTGCCTCTGAAACTCTTTGAGTATGTTTTGTCTTCCCCCCTCATCCATCTAGGCTGATAACTTGCTTTCTTAGTCTGTTCTATTGGTGTTCCAGTGCATGGAATCAAATGAGACCACAAATCCTAGGAAACTGCATCCAATATATATTCTTTTAAACTACGAAGTTACAAAGAGGTGCTCAAAAACTGCAAAGTGCCAGAGTATTTTCTGGAAGACGAGGTTGGCTTCTTGCCACATGCAGTGGGATACAAGGTGGAGTTTGTGTCCTGCAACCATCCCCCTAAAATTTAGCTATTTAATCTCCCACTATAATGGAGAAAGGTAAGTATCCCTAGAACATTATTTTTATTTAATGGATTATAAATCGTCTAGGCAGCTAGTTAGGCAGGATACCCATGGTGTAGTTTGTACAATGAGCAGCAGCAATCTGTAGGGTTCCCTAGGGTTCCCTTTATAGTCAGCAGAGAGCTTGATAATATAACAGCAGACCATCAGAAAGGGTCAAATGAATCACTCCCTCGAAGTGCCTGGTTCTCTCTGCTGACAAAGTTAATGGAGGAATGTGTCAGAAGCAGAAGGCTGGGTCTCAGTGGGGCAGGCTGGCTACTCTCAGACTCTGTGGGGACACCTTGTACTTCCTGTGTGCTTGGAATGAAGGACCTGGGCAACATGTGACTGGTGTCTACCAGCAGCACTCCAGCGTCCTTTGTTGGCCCCCTCAGAAGTGTGTTAAGCACAAGGTGATTGCCTGAGGCAAATGGATAGCTTTGTGTGTGAGTCTGGGGAGAGAGAGCCTTGGAGAGACTGAGATCATCCCTGCTGCTGCTGCTGTGTTCAGTGGGATGATGAGAAAATTGTTTAAAACTTGCCTTTTGTAAGTGTTTTCTCCTTTTTGAGGTGCGTGTCCTGATTTCAGGCTGCAGGATCTAATTGAAGTGCCTTGTTCTAGGAGCTTTAACTAAACTTTGAGACACCCAAGGCAGTCTGTGATACTGGGGCATTTTGAAAAATTATGTCTTAGGCAGCTCAGGGTACAACCCAAAATAAAGTCAATTTTTCAGCTTGATTTCTCTGCCTCGGTGAAGCAGAGATGCTAACAGCCTCTAGCCTTCTTTGGTTGTTGTAAAGCTAAATAATATTTGTGAAGAACTTCGTGTAGTCATCAGCATGGTATAAAAGCTGTGAGGAAGCTAATAATCCTGTCCTCAGGGTATTTAATAAAAAAATGGGGAAAATGATATAAATGGGAGCACTGCGGCTGAAACACATGTAGCATACTGTGATAAACAGTGCTTCATCCTAGAAACATTTATCTCTTTTTGTGTTTCTTAATAACGGTGCATGATGTGGATGACTTGAGTTGTGTTTACTGCTATGTACTTTACTTATTTCTCTTTTGGAACAAAGAAACAAACCAGTCCAGAAAGGTATGTGTGTATTGGTCGCTGGGAGTATCCTGTTGGAGAAGACCTGCTGAGGCTGGGCTACATGAAGATCAACATGGACTGAAGGGCACTACCTTTCCTAAAGGGGAGATGCTCCTTCATCATTCCCTGCCTGTTAAAATGTGTCTGTGAGTATCATAGTCGTTAAAGAGGTGACCTCCCGTGCAGATTGCTTCGTTATATGGAGGAGGACTGGCATCCTTCAGGGGGTTATTGCAGAAGTGAAGACAGCTCTCAGTCCCTTGTGTAGGTTCAGAAATGTGTAACTACTAAATGAGCACTCAGCTCATGTAGAGAGATCCTGGCACCATATTGGTGAGCCATATAGGCACATCTGGCAGTGTTACTGAGCTGCTGCAAGTCTGATGGGGAGTGCTCCTGACTGGATTTTGCTGTGGCTTGATGCTACGAGAGCAAGGTGTTTGCTGATGTCTCCTTGGCAGGCAGTGAAGCCAAAGGTGGATCTTGCCCCATGATAACTCCACCTGGCTTGAGAGTACTGTGCTTGAAATTGTGTGTGTTTACTGGAAATAAGCTGCTTTTTGTCCAGTTAAAAACTATGTTGGTGTTCTCGGATATTTTGTTACCTTGTTTACCCTTGCTGTCAACTGAAAATATTTCATAGAACCATGGAATCAACCAGGTTGGAAAAGACCTCTGAGATCACCAAGTCCAACCATGCCCCAGCATTGCCAAGGCCACTGCTAACGCATGTCATGGAGGGCTTTCTACATGGTTTGTGAACACTTCCAGGGATCGTTACTCCACCACTGCCCTGGGCAGCCTGCTCCAATGCCTGAGCACTGTCTGGGAAAGGAATTGTTTCTAATCTCCAGCATAAACCTTCCCTGATGCAGCTTGAGGCCATTTACTCTTATCTTGTCCCTTGTTCCTTGGGAGCAAGAGACCAGCCCCCTCCTGTCTCCATCCTCCTGTCAGGCAGTTGTAGAGAATGATAAGGTTTCCCACCATTTGTGTCTGATGCTGCTCCTTAGTGAGGAGCTGGTAATGTTCACTTCTGTTCTTCATTTCTCCTCCCAAAACTGTTGTGTGCCACAAAGCAGCTCATACAAATCTCTCAGGTGGCTGTATTCCACAGCCATTGCAATGGAGCCAGGCATACAGCTTGTACCTGTCTGTAGATCCTTTGAGCTAAGTAATATTTATATACAAGTAAGAGCAGGTATTTACAGATGGAAGTTGATAACATAACTGGCTGAAGGTAAAACTGGCAGGAGAAGTATTAAGCTGCAGCTCAGATCACTGTGCGTGGTATTTGTTGTGATGCTTCAGGTGTTGACTGACTTGGGAAAGCTGAGAAGCAGCAGTTGAGGTGTCTTTGCAATCACTCCATATCATCTTTACAGGTAGATGTGAGCACTTGTAAGTTGGGTACAGTGTTTCACAAGAAGAGGTGTATTACCTGACACTGGTTCTCATCACTCTTTCCACTTGAAAATGACACTTCTGATGTACATCTTAAGCTTTTCTGAAGCAAGTAACTCAGTGCTAGAGTCTGCTGCTAGCACGTGGTGAAAGGGGGACCTCCTGAAAAGTAAGGCATTGGAGTGTGGTAAAGGAAAAAGGCTGAAGGGAAATGAAGGCATATGCAATGCTTTTCTGCAGAGGGAATAATTTGGAACTGGGCTGGGCAGTGGCATGGCAGAGGGATGGGGATGTGCAAAAGAAGCTGGAAGAAAACCAAAGATTGCGCAGGTTGTCAGTTGGGGTTTGTGCTGTTTCCCCTACTGGTTTGAATGGATACAGTCTTAGTAACTGCGGCTGTTCAGCCTGGAGAAGAAAATCTGCATGGAGACCTCAGAGCAGCTTACATTATCTGAAAAGAACTACAAGGATGCTGGCAAGGAACTGTTCATTAGGGACTGTAGTGACAGGACAAGGGGTGATGGGTTTAAACTTAAACAGGGTAAGTTCAGGTTACACATAAGGAAGAAGTTCTTTACTGGGGGCGTGGTGAGGCTCTGGAAGAGGGTGTCCAGAGAAGTGGTGAATACTCTGTTTCTGACAGTGCTCAGGGCCAGGCTTGACAGAGCCTTGGGCTGCATGGTCTAGTGTGAGATGTCCCTGCCCATGGCAGTGGGCTGGTGCTGGATCATCTTAAGGTTCTCTCCAACCCAAACCATGCTGTGAATCTATGGATTTGATGCATTATAATAAAATCCACTTCTTTGGGCTGCTGTTAATTACAAGAAGTTGCACACCAGGCTCTGTTTTCCTGAAGGCTATAGAGATGGCTCCCTTCAAACTCACACCTGCTGTCTGGGGAGGCCTCTCTGCATCCCCTCCACTTCCCTGCTGAGGTTGTCCTCTTCCTGCATGCCCCATGGTGCAATGAAAGCTGCTTAGCAGCATGTAGTGGCCATCCCATGGCACTGGGCTGGGGTATCTCACCTCCTGGATCTAAGTCAGCAGCGGGGTGAAGAAACTTCTGGAGAGCTTACCCATGAGGCTGTGGGATGCAAAATCATGTTGCCCAAGCTGGCACTGATCCTTTGTGTGCTGCATCCCAAGAGGGCAGTGATGTCTAACAGAATATATATTAAATATTCATATACTTCAGGCATATGACTCGCATGAACCAGGAGCTTCAGCTCGCAATTTGGTTGTCAGAAAAGATAGTTTTGTAAGTCACCTTCCAAAGAGCCTCCATGGTCTGTGTATGGGCTCTGGCTCTGTGTAAATACATGTATGCATACATATATATGCATGCCACGGGCAAGGATGCCTTCCACTAGAGCAGCTTGCTCCAAGACCCTGTGTCCAACCTGGCCTTGAACACTGCCACGGATGGGGCAGCCACAGCTTCTCTGGGCACCGTGTGCCAGTACCTCAGCACCCTCACAGGGAAGAGCTTCTTCCTTACATCTAACCTGAACTTCTCCTGTCTCAATTTGAACCCATCACCCCTTGTCCTGTTGCTACAGTTTGTGATGAAGAGTCTCTCTCCAGTATCCTTTTAGCCCCCTTCAGACACTGGAAGTTGTTCTGAGGTCTCTGAGGTGCCCTGTCTGCTTTTGACGAGGAGTCGCTGGTAATGCCTGTGCTGATCTGGCCTTGGGTTGTCCCTGATGAGGAGCTTCAGCTGAACCCTTTGCTCTGTTTTGATGAAGATAACTCTTGGTTCTTCATCCTCACTGTGTCCTGTGCTGGCTGCATGGCAGCTACGTGTGTAATTCCTGTAGCAATTCAGTGAGACTGCTGTTGAGGTATCACAGCCTTGGTCTTTTGTCTCCCTATTTTCTATTTAGCTTAAAGCTTCTTGCATACATTAACCCCAGGGTCCTATTTTTTTGCTCTCCCCATTGCAACTGGTGTGCCCTGTTGCTAAGGTCATCTGAATCCCAGCCAGTCCTCACCCTGCCGGTACATTTCTAAGTCAGCAAGGGGACATTGAACCTTTATGACCATATACCACCCCTCCGTTGTCAGATCTGATTCCCCAGGTTGTTTCCATGCTCTTCCTTTGTAAAATGAGCATATGAAGCTTTAAAAATACAGCAAAGAGAAGAAAGGCTTCGTGGCAGTTGTCCAGTCTATTACACTGACTGTAATATTTTCTCATGACATCTAGAAAATAGAGAATAGAGCTTTTAGTCTCTCTTGATGGAGATGTTTTTGAGTTCCCTTTCTTATGCATTACAGCATTTTTTACTTGTCGAAGAATAATGATTGCTTCAGTCTTTCAAAGATGAGGAGGTGGAAGAAGAAGGGAACCATAAAGCAACAGAGTAGGGAGGAGGAACAAAGAGGAGGGAAATGCAGAAGTCAGTGTTAGATGTGTTTACAGCATGTTTTTTCATAGGTGCTGTAAAACTCTAATTAAATGCGAGTACTTTTATGGGTCACAGCAAAAGTTTGGCAGTGAAAGCTAATGCTATTACTATATTATGTTTTACTTCATCCATGTTAGAAGTTTACAGCTTTACTTTCAGACTTAATTACCACATCATGAATCAGGGGAAGGCCTGTCAGCACCAATGGTGTTACCCTTGTGCAAAGCTGACATAATGGAGCTGTATCCCATTTCTAAGTGACCTGGAGCGATAGCCTCCTATTTTAGACACAATCAGTTACAACTATAGTGGTTTTTATATGGTATAGCTCTGTTAAATGCATTGTTGTTTTGGATAAAGAGTGACTGGACAGTTAGTTTTTTTCTATCCCTTTTAAATCTGCCAGTAATGAAGAAATCATTCTTGAATGTGTGAGTTAAGAGGGTTCTTTCTAGAAAAACAAAACAAACCAAACAACTCAAAACTGAAGAAGAAAGCCTTGACAAAAGTGGTTATAAGAGCTATCTTGCTTATGTGAGTGAGAAAGTAAAGGTTAGGGAAGAGGTGAGGCTGGGTGAGATGTCCTGGAGGATCTCAGCTTGGCTTCAGCAGCCTTTTATCTCTATGGGGATGGCATTCAGGTTATTTAGCACCCAGAGTCATCACAGCATAGTGTCAGCCATGTCTTCCATCTCCCACACTCATAACACGTCCAACCTCAGGTAGCATTGGCTGTTACCGTGTCTTGCAAATGGTATGAAAGGTAAGGAGATGATGCTTTGTCAAGTAACAGGTAGGGAGGGAGACTTCCCCAGTTGGTGCTGTGTTAACTGAAGCTGCTGGAGAAGCAGGAAGGTTTGCAAAGGGGCTGTGGGAGGTCCTGTGCACAAAGCGTGTTGTTGCTACAACATTCAGGCACTGCGGGATTTGGGGGTGTGTCTGTGTGTCACATGGAGGCTGAAGAGCTGTGCTTGTGGTGTGGGGAATCATTAATTATGTCGTTATCCCCATATCTCTGTCTCATCTGTCTTGGTGAGTTTGAAGCGGCTCAGTGTGCTTTAGACGTTAGGACTATTCTGGAGATACTTGCTCATTAGCAGGCATTACAATTACCGCATTGTTTGAGCTGATTAAACAGTCTAATGATCATTACTTAGGCTAGTAGCTATTCTAGTTAAGAGTGCAATTGGCACATCAAAGTCTTACAATTTAGAGGTGTAATTCTGCCCCTGGGGACCCCCCCCCCCCCCCCCCCCCACATTCCTACTTCCTTCCAGGCACAGCAGACCATAGCAACTCTGTGTGAAAAGGGCTTGAATAGGATTATTTTCCTTGTCAGCATCAGCTGCTGGCTATGGCAGGAAGGATGTTGGATGGTCTGGAGAAGTGATTTGATCCTGTGTGGCAGGCCTGAAGCTCCTATGTAATACTGCCTTTGGAATTATAGCTGCAAATGATGCTGACATGAGCAGGCTTGATGGGCTGGTGTATGCGTGCCACCATGGCTGTGTTGGCCTGCACAGTCTGAAGAGACAGCATTCTGGGAAATCCATATTACATTCCTTGGTATGCTGTAAACAGTGTTGTGGGTTTTTTTTTATAATGCATTCCTTTTAGATACCATATTTCCTAACACACCTGTTCAAAATACTGAAGCTTTGTCGTGTAGATTTGGGATTGATTTAAACAAGAGCCACCTTGGAGGAGCTAACGTACACAGGACTTAGATTACTTTCCATGTAGATGCCTGCAAATGTGTGCATGGTAATATAGAGACTCTGTGCCTGGGACTGCCAGCGTTACTGCAGAAGAGGAGATATTCGAATCTTTGTCTCAGAATATTTACTTCTTACATTTCATGTCTGGATTCATTTTAGTCTTACGTTCACCTTGTGATGGAAGTCAAACCTGTAATGTTATTTTTAGACATTTATGTCTAGTGCCATGAACTATGCTTGTTGTAAATGCTTCAAAGGGTGGATAAAGCTTCCTGTGTAAAATGCCCTGGGCAGAAGACATTTGCTGCAAGGTCATGTGTTCTAATTTCACTTATCTCTTTGGCCATTTGCATGTGTACATGATTTTGCTTGGGAGGTGAAGAGAGTACTTGTTTCTCATTGTTAGTATAGTAATTTTTTCATGAATTACTTTGTATTGCAATTCTATCTCATTCTATATTGCTGTAATAAGGCTAGCTGAGATGAAGAATGATATCAAGTTGGAAAAATAGTTGAGCACTACATTATGATAGAAATGTGAAAAATGATACTTTAAACTGCTGAAGGAAGAAGAGTTTCTAATACCTGCAATAATCAAAACAGTAAAAAAAAACAATTTTCAGGAATAATGCAGCAGTTAAAATGCTTATCTTTGGATATGATGATAGTTAGCATTAAAGAGGTGTTTTTACATCTTTTAAAATGCTGTGCAAATATTTACTGATTCGTGATACTATTTGGAGGAAGATAGGAGACTAGTTTTCTGGTGATAGGGGCTAAGATAAAGGTAACGTGCACTTAGAGTCCCAATGTGCTCTAGAATTTCTTTCATCATTAAGGAAAATAAGAAGTGCTTTTGTCAAGTACTTGGGATTAGATCCTGAGAGGATTTATGGACGTAAAATGTGGGCGCTGCAATGCTCCTGGCTCATCCATCTGACCCCAGAGACATCTGGAATGTAAAAGTATATATGGGAATAGACAGCACTGGGGGAGATTATTAAGGCTGTGTAAAATCGGAATGTTGATATTTAGCAGTCATTATGTGCTTGCAGGAAGCTCCCACAAAGCGCAAAGGGTGTTCACTGTGCCCAGAGGAGTGGTGACAGCTGTAACAGGAGAAAGTATGCACTTTGAGAGGAGTTTTTGGGTTTTTCCCTAAGAGAAAACCCAAAGTATCTTGTTTTATTTCTTTACACTTGGACTTTCCACTGTGTTGTGCAGGGTTGTACCCAAAAAGATCTGCATGGAGGGTGGGAAACAGGCAGTCATACGCACAGTGGCTGCACATTTAAATGCATTGCTATAGTTTGCCAGGAAACAGGAAGGTTATTTTTCAAAGGCATCGAGAACCTGAGGGCTTCCGAGTGTAGAGTGAGCCTTGGATAAGCCCCTGGTTCGAGGCAGCGATCAGATGCGGGTCGAGGGCTGGACTGCCGTGTTGCACCCGTGGGAAGTTATCTTTAATAGCTTAGTGCTGCAAGTTCTGTGCATACACAGCACTATAAATAGCATTCAGCAACATTGCTACCGTTATTTGAAGCAATGTGACATATTGCAGAGTGCCACATGGCAGTATGCTGTAATACCCCGAGATAATAATGGAAATATAAGCAACTGTGAACAGTCTATAATTTTAGTTGACGTACTTAATTGAAAACATGTTGGCATCACCTGGAGTGAACCAAAACGTATTCCAGGAACAAATCATAGAATCACAAACTGCTTCAGGTTGGAAGGTGCCTTACCTAGTTCCAACCCCTGCCACGGGCAGGGACACCTTCCACTAGAGCAGCTTGCTCCAAGCCCCTGTGTCCAACCTGGCCT
>WYDI02027662.1:31277-55982 GCA_009867235.2 Psittacus erithacus | reverse complement strand
AGGGATGGGGCAGCCACAGCTTCTCTGGGCAACCTGTGCCAGCACCTCAGCACCCTCACAGGGAAGAGCTTCTGCCTCATATCCAATGATCAATAATCTCCCCTCTGCCACTTTGAAGCCATCACCCCTTATCCCTTGACTTCATACTAGATGTGCAGATCCCTTAATGAAAAATCTCCTTTCTTGCTACTGGAGATGGACCCAAAGTGGGAGCCTTGGCTGTGACTCCATGGGGATATTGCACCCTTTGAGGGAAGCTGAGTGTGATCCTGTCTGGGTGGCTGTGCAAAGCGTTGTGTGACTTAATGTGTTCCTTTGGTTGGGCTCCGGTTAAGGTCACACAACGTGGCTGTGCTGCCAGCCTGCTGGGCGGCCACCAATCTGCAGACCCTGCTTCACAGCTCTGCTCCCATCATCTGGCTCGAGCAGCCAGGAAAGGAAGGCCTTTCCCTCCACAAACCTGGGTGATGGCTGAGCTTTCCTAGAGCACTGACATAATGACTCCTCCTGCCCAGCCCAGTCTGTTGATGTCAGACAGCCCTAGTGCTGCAATGTTTGCAGCTGCAAGGCATGTGGTTATGTGCCTGCTATTTATTTTGGGACTGCAGCATCTGATCTTGATTTGGTGTTTCCAGCCTGTGATCTGGGTCGTGTGCTGGATCGGGCATTAGCTGTTGCTGGAGGGAGCATGGGGAATTCACGCTGCCTTTCCTCTGTTGAAGGGCTCAGAACTGCTGCTCCTCTGCTGCAGATGCGTGTTTGGGGGCGGGAGGGGTGATTTTTGTAAAGCAATCTTCTTGAAAACCTCCTATTTTCCCATCTGCCTGTGAGGATGGCTTCTGATGTGGCTGGCTGGCCGCAGGAGGAGCAGTAGATGATAAAAGCTTTGGTGCAGCCTGCTTTCTCTGCGGTTCCCATGGTAGTTGGCTGTCACACATAGATCTAATGTATTCCCTACCCACAGAAGGATTAAAGCCTTCTGGGAGAAGACTAAGAGGATGCAGGAAATGGAGGTAGGGAAGAAATCAGGAAAAGGAGTGGAGACCGTGGCGCCGTAGGATGAATCCAGTGCTGACCCCATCGGAGCAGCAAGGGGCCTCGTAGGACCTTCGCCAGGGAGCAGCCATCCCAAGTGCCTTCCACCAGAGCTGGTGGTGGGATGTCTGGAAGCAGAGGTCCTCTCTGAAAGCTGAAGGCATCAGTGTATGCAAAAGGAAATTCCTCTCCTGCTGCTGTCATGTTTCTCAAAACCATCCTTCGCTTGAAGATGTGGATTTCCTTTCAGTGATTCTCTTTTTTTCTCTTATTTTCCCCTGCAGATCCTGACAGCCAGTTGTATGATATGGGATATACCCCTGAAGAGGAAGGCCCGGCCTGTCCTGATGAGTTTGATGACTTTGTCACGTTTGAGGCAAGTATGAGAGCTGTTGGCTCCTGCAGACATTGGCTGTATACAGTGTGAGGCTTGAGCATGGAGAGTTTGGCTGGGGGAGATGAGCATTTGCTCTCATGGGGCTCAGGGATATTTCACATGTTATAAAGACAAAGCTTTTAATCTGTGGATGACTGGCCCGGGGAATTTGCACCAAGAATTTGGAGCTGTTTCAGTAAAAATTGGTGTTCAAGGAAAACCCTACAGCTAGTGCTGGTTTAGCATGCAGAGTGTGGTGTCCTGGGTGAAAGAGGGGCAACGCTAGCAATGTGGGAAGGGTGCCTGCTGCTGTTGTGCTTGCCTTAGTAATGGAGTTGCTGAGGTTGGTGAACCTGAGCCTGATTTTGAGATGTCCAAGCCAGGACCCTGCTGGAGAGGCACAGCAGCATGGCTGGGCATTGGCACTCAGTGCTCTTTGGCCAGTAAGAGGCGAAGCAGAAGACAAAAATGTAGGTTTTCCTTATTATTCTTGGGCTTGATCAAGGATGCAGATCTGACATGGTGGTTTTTCCTTCTGTTAAAGTTACAGCCTCCATCCCTCAGTTTCCTTCAGTATTCCTTAGCACACAAGTGTATCGCAGTGATGTCCCATATCTGTTCTCCTCAGGTAGAAAGGAAGCTGCTCCTGCCGTGCCCTACTGTCTGTGTTTATGAGCCTTTGGGCTTTGCTTGGAAAGCTTTCTCCATTCCTCTTCTGTGCCTTCCAACCTGGAGCCAGAGATGCTGCAGGTGCCTTCAGAGCAAAGGGCTGGCTGGCTCCCTAGTCCAGCATGGGGACTGAGGAGCTTCTTTCTGCTTTTCCTTTTCTAAACTTTCCTCTTCAGGTTTTTGACTCTTGTGTCTTGGTAGCCTGGGTGTTTTCATCACACAGGTGGTTACTTGCAAAGGGACTTCCAGCTTCCTTTATATTTGTGTGCAGATATCCATGTCTTTGTGTAGTCTGTAGTGTGTTATTTGTGACTTCTTGATAAAAGGCTCAAGCCATTCTTTTCAGTTTTCTAAGTATAAATTGGGTGTTGGGCAACTGCTCTTCCCCATGTCAGTTAGAAGGTCCATCACTGGAGATGGCTACAAGCTCTCACTTGGATGACTTAGGCCTGACAGTTGACCAGGTCATCATCCCATTTCCCTACTAAGCAGTGGTTTTCTTGAGCCAATTGCCAGCTCTTGTGATGAAGTGAAGGGACTTGCAGTGTCACCCTGAGCAAGTCCCATATTCCCTTAGGACTGCTTGGATAAACACAGCCTTAAGAGCTGGCTTCCTCCCCTAGGAAGCTTTCAAGGGCATGTTGAATATTAGATTGTTTTTTCTTTTTGAGCAAGAGTTACGCAAGCCAGGAATAGCTGTGCAGAAAGGGGGACAGGAAGGCAGGAGGGGAGGTGGGTTTCATGTTCCCTGTCTGGCACAAGGTCACAAATGTGCTTCTTTATCCGCTGGACTGAGCAGTTTGGAGGCTGCGACGGCTGCAGTGCTCATGCAGGCAAAGACTTCTGCTTTCTGCTCCTCAGACCTGCATCAACTAACGGTCTTCTGTGAGACTGAGAGTCAGGGATGTTTTCTAAGGGCTAATTTAACGCAGATGAGCTCTGTCAGTGCTGCAAGCTATTCTGGGCAGGAATATCAACAAGCCAGGTGTGTGCCCCGCTGGAATGGAATAATTCTGCTGCTGTGCCATCATTTCCTTGAAAAGACAAGGTGACCCAAAGTAGAAAAGGTGCTGAGTCCTGAAATCTCCTTCTGAGAAAGATGTAAATGGATTCTTACGTGGAATTCAGGGCAATCATCTAAAGATCAGAGCTCTGCTGGTGTCTACGTTTAATATGCCGGGGAAGAATTACCCCTGTTGTCTTGGATACATGATTTGAAATAATTTCCAGCCTGCAAGGATTTCGTAGAGGTTTAGCAAGTGAGAACATGACCAAGAAATACCGCTTAGCATTGCGTGTGTAAAAATAAACCGGTGTCTTGGGGCGTGTGGTGTTTTGTTCCTGTTCAGCTGAGCCGTGAGCTCCCAACGTGTCTTTTATTCCACATGTCCTGTGATGCTGTACCTTGGAAAGCTTGAGCTGTTTCAGGGAGGGGGGGATGAGAGAAGCCGGATGGGGGAATGAGGAAGCAACCTGCTGGGAGCAGCAGATGAGTGGTTTTTACTGAAGTACTGTGCAAAAGAGCTGCAGGAGGGCTCCGGCAGGCTCCTTGTCATTAGGTGCCACAGGCTGCTACTCTAGGAACCATTAATACAGAAAACAGATAAATGGTCTTTTCCAATATATATTCCACCTTGCTTGGATTCACCTGGAAGAGAGGACAGGGAAAAAGCACTCTTCAAAAGTGAAGACATTGCCTTTCCTCCGAGCAGACCTCCCATACCACCAAAAATCAGTTTGTATTCTCAAATGTCCCCATTTCAGCCCTGAAACCTGCTGCTAAATGGGCAGCTGAACATGACAACTTCTTTCTCAGCCCCCAAAACACAGCTGGTGGGTTCAGGCAGCGGCTGAGCCCCTCTTGTTTTGCCACGGCTGTGGGGTGAAAAAGCACAGCTTGTGTCACATCAGAGGACCTTTGGAAGGAGCTGAAGGAGAGGTGCTGCGTTTGCTTTGCCGTGGTACTGAGAGTCATTGTGGTTACTGGATTTGCAGTATCAGCTTGGTCCTCCTTAAACAGCACAAAATTGCAGTGGCTTGAGTGCTTGGCTCTCACAAGCGTTGGGGCCTTGATGGAGAGCTTTTCTTCTAAATGTTTGTTCAAACAAGTGTAAACAAGTGCTTTAAGCAGTCTAAATGAAAATGTCTTCTCTCCGTTAATAAGGTTACTCTTGTTGGTGACTCAGCCCCTCTTCTGGTGGCTGTCAGCAGTGGGAGCTGAACATCTGTGGAAAACCCTGAGCACCCACTATTGGTGTCTGCAGCCAGTGTTTGCTCTACAGGGAGGAGAGCCAACACTTCATCTTCCATTAAGGGTGTAAAAACCTCTCGAAGGGCTTTCTCGAAGACCATGGCACTTTACACGGGAACCTTTTTAATGTCAGGTCAGGTCCTTCCACAGTTCAGCCACTGGTGTAGCTCCCGATGTGGCATGGAGCCCCTGGCTCTTGTTGCGCCTTGCCAGCTCTGTCCAGCAGACTGGTCTGGCTGTTAAACTGTTCTCAAAGAGGATTTCTGGTAGCATGGCTTCACTGAGACATTGGCTTGAGGGCAGTGGAACCACAGAGGCCTCAGTTCCTGCCACCTGCATCCAGCTGTGGCAATCCCTAGTGCTCCACTGCCACGTGTGCAAGAGGAATCTCATCCCTGTACCCCCCCTTCCGAGCAAGGAGAGCATCACCTCAGTAGGGTTTCCTGCCTGCAGCCCCCAGGTATTGTGTTTCTCCCTGCCCAAGGTGGCTGCAGGGCAGCTGATGACAAGCTTTGTACTTACGCAGGGAAATGCCACCAGAAAATAACGACAGCATGTCTGGCTACGCTGCTTTGTAAAACTGTGTGAAGGGAGCCTGGAGTCTGTCCACACACCTGGGTGTTCGCCTGCTTTGCCCCGGGTTGGTTTTGCGCAGCTAGTGCTGACTAACTGCGCAGTAGGAGTTATCCTTGCCTCGCTTGCAAGCTCCTGTGAAGCTTGTGACTCAGTTCTGAGGTACACAGACTCATTTGCAATGCTCTGCAGGGGGACAAGGAGAATTTGGAGTTACCTTTCATGATACCTGCTGTGCTTATGGATGAGCCCACTTGAGCAATGCAGAGCAGCAAGACTTGACTTTCCCAGCATGAAAGCAAGCCACAAAAATTTGGCATGCTGGCGGAGTTATGCAGGGGGTGCTGAGTCCAGCTCTGGAATCCTCAGTGCAGAAAGATGTGGATCTGTTGGAAAGGATCCAGAGGAGGGACACAGAAATGGTCAGAGGGATGAAGCACCTCTGCTATGAGGAAAGGCTGAGGGAGTTGGGGTTGTTCAGCCTGGAGAAGAGAAGGCCCCAGGGAGACCTTACTGTGGCTTTTCAGTACTTAAAAGGGGCCTATAAGAAAGACAGGGGAGACTTTTTAGCAGGACCTGTTACAGTAGGATGAAGGGTGATGGTTTTACACTAAAAGAGGGAGATGCAGGCTGGATATGAGAAAGAAATTCTTTACAATGAGGGTGGTGAGGCAGTGTCACAGGTTGCCCAGAGAGGTGGTGGGTGCCCCATCCCTGGAGATGTTCCAGGCCAGGCTGGATGCGGTTATGGGCAACCTGATGTAGTTGAAGATGTCTTTGCTCATTGCAGGAGGGTTGGAGTAGATGAGCTTTGGAGGTTCCCTCCTGCTCTTTGGTTCCATGAAGATGTGTAGCTGTAGGTAGGCTGGAGGAGAGGCAGGGCAGATTCAAGGCTGTGCTCCATAAAGACTGACCGAGAGCACAATAAATAGCGTAAGTGCTGGGTTTAGTCACGAGAACTCGTGCTTTGGTCCAGCAAGGTCATAGGAAGACCCATTTTTGATATCTCAGGACAGGGCAGCCAAAGCCTCTGTGTGTGAGGGAGAGGGGATGCAGTGCAGCGCTGTGCAGTGCTGTGTGCCTTGTGCAGGGCTGTTGCCATCTGCTGGGCAGCCGCTGTGGCTCTGCTCGGAAGCGGCCAGGAAAATGCATCCCATGGAGCCATGCACAGCCATGGGAGGGGAGCTGTGCTTTCTGAGTGCAGTAGCACTAACCAGACATGCAGCAACGCTATGACCAGGCATGTGCGTGGGCGCCCTGCGAGCAGTAACTCACACAGCACAGTTCGAGTGGATCTGGGAAGTGAAATGGTTGTTGGTGAGGACCCACATCCAGTTGTGTGTGTTCTGGGAGGATGGGCCACTCCAGGCACAGCTGGTGGCTGCTGGAAGAGCTGTTGCCTGTGTTGGAATTTCATTTAATGTGGAGTAATTGAATTTAATGCTTCTTGAAAGGCAAAAGGTATCAGAGTGAGACAGTTTAAGTGAGTTGGACCTTGAGCCAATCTGGTCTAGTGGAAGGTGTCCCTGCCTATGGCAGGGGGTTGGAACTGGATGAGCTTTAAGGTCCCTTCAAACCTAAACCAGTCTGGGATTCTGTATTTGCCTTCCCCTAAGGCAGAGAGCTGTGCCTGGTGGGCACAGAGTATTTGGAGTTACGTATTTTCTGCTTCTCCTGCTTTGCAATCCCCAGCAGCATCTCCATATCACTGTTACCAGCAGATGCATGTCTACTAGATGCCTGCTAGTCTGGAAAGATGGGCTGAAGCCTTGCCATCCTCAAATGCAGTCTGCCTCCTGGTTGCCCAGGGGTTTGCAGGGCCAGGGCAGGTTCAGCTCAGGTCTGGGGTTCAACTCACCAGCTTTCCCAGCGACAATGCGGCCCTGACCACACTAAGGCAGGAATGAAGGTCTGCAGTGCTTTGCCACGCTGGCACTGCTGTACCACTACAGCAGCAGTGGGGATGAGAAGATGGAGATGACACAGCAGTGTGTGAAGACTGCAGCTCTTCACCTCTTGGCTTGGGCTCTCCTTACCAGTGTTGTTCCCCTGTCTGGAAGGACTGGCCTCAACAGGCTTCTGGTCACAGAGCTAACCCAGAAGCATCAGCGTGTCTGAATGAAAGAAAATCACAAACCCTTCTCCATTCTGGCTGCTGGAATTGCTGTTCATTTTGTCATCAACAACTCTGCACTCAAAATCTTGTAGGTGGCCACAGGGCGGTGAAGCACAACTAATGTAGTTTGTCTGTTCATCTTCCTATCCCCTGGGGAAACCCGTAGAGCCCTGAGCCATGTCCCCCTGTCTCCAGAGCCTTTACGCTCCCCTGCATGGAGAGGTGAAGGAGCTGCCCATCCTGTTTGCAAGTCCAGAGCCCAGCTTCACAGCAAACAAGTGAGCAGTCTGTATTCAGTTTGTATTGAGCAGGCATAAGAAAATGCAGTAATCAAGTTACTAAATCTGCTGAGCTGAACTCTAAAATCAGTCTGTGGTGATAACTTGGTAACAAAAAGCCTGGAAATACCAAAGGAATTCATCTATTTAATGCATCCATATATATAGGCACAGTACTGCTTAGAGGAAAGGATGGGAGTGTGATGTGTCCCTAAAGGCAGGACCGCAGCGTCGTGGTGAGAAATTTCTTTGCTGGTGGGGAAAGATGCCAGTTGGAATGTTTGCCCTGCACAAAACAGGCTGGAAGGAGACTGGAAAATAAAGACCTTGAAGCCTTGTCTGGAACTCTGAGCACAGTGCGTGGGACCAAGAAACAGAGTGAGGCTGCGGCACACCGAGCAGGCCAAGCCACGGTGCAAGCAAAGATGTCTCAGTAAGAATTGAAGAGTGAAATTGGCAGTGGTTGCTGCTTCCTCATTAGCTTTGCTGTAGGGGTACCTGTCTCTTTGGGCTCCTCACAGTGGTGCCATGCCTTCCCTGAGGTCTCAGAGCACAGACAGAGGAGCTCTGAGGGCAGAGGAGCAGTGACCTGCTCAGTTGAGTAGCAGATGCGGACAGGGCAAAGAGGAGAGCTCAGGTTAAAGCGTAACTCTGCTGCTGCTGCGCTTGTTAGCAGCTGTCCCTGATTTTTCTGGACTCAGCATAGAAGGTCAACTGGTTATCAAGGTACAAGACGCTTCCAGTGTTGCTGGGTCATAGGTTCTGCTTGGGGCATTGTGCTTCAGGAAGGATGTGGCCCAGAAGAGAGAACGGACAACCCAGAGAAAAAGTGATTTGGGAAGGTAATGGAAGGAAATAAGTTTATTTATGCTGACTGGGGGAGCCTGAGGTTTGAAATACGTGAAGATTCTGTAGAGAGGAAACAGAGAAACAGATAAACCCCCCAAAACTTCTGGGTTTGAGTGGTGCATTGCAAACCATGCGCTGTCAAGGATGTTGGCTCTGTAAGCCAGCAGCTGCTGAGGGGAGGGAGGACACTGTGGATCTGGTCTTCCTGTGGATCAGGTCACCGTGTGGCTCTGATGGAGCTCCTGTGTTCACAAAAGGCACCTGCCTGAGTGAGGGCACTGAGGAGCTGGGGCTGTGGTTGGGTTGGTGTGTTTGTAAACTTGGTTAAGCACCCATGACGGAAGCACCAGCCCTGCTCTGTGGTCAGTGTCATCATCATGTATCACAGATTGCCCGTCTGAGTCACTCAGAGGGTGATCATGATTGCTCCTGAGCTTCCCCTGCTATCATAGCAAGCCTGCTTTATTTCTCTATTTGTAGCTGTAAGGAATGAATTTGTCATTTAGCGCTTAAATATTCACCAGAGCTATCAGCAAGGGTGAGATAAGCCCTGGAAGCCTCTGTAGGTCCTCTTCCAAATGAACCTTTTGCATTGGTGATGGTTTCATGGGCAGAAGTGTGCGGGGCTGAATGCTGTGTGGGGCTTCAGAAGTGTGCTTTTATTTTGGTACTCACATAGGGAGGAGGGCTGCAGTCTCAGGGCAGGGAAGTGTGTGTTAGCTCCCATCTCCTTATCGGGGAGGCTGGGAGGTCGGGAACAAAAGGCGCTCTGTTCCAGACCGGCGCTGAGCCGGTAAGTCTTATGCCTGGAGTCTCCTGGACTTTGCTTCCCTCCTGCCTTGCAGAAGCAGCTGGCAGCTCCCGGAGCTGGGTTTGACTTGGATGACAAGGCGATGTGTCCACAGGTGGGTTTTGAGTGCTAACATGAAGTAAATGTTTCTAGAGGGATTGCTCTTGGCTCTGGAGGTGCTGGGGAGAGGCAGGGTGGCACCAGGCTGGGTCATTTGTTTTCTTACTGAGTGTGTTGGTGTGTGCGACATATTCTTCCTCCCTGCGTCCATGGGATGTGTGGACATGATGGCTCTTCATATTCCTCTCTGCCTGGGTCTTGGTGGAGCTGAACCGGGAGGGACCGTAGCTCATGTTTTTGGGGTGCTGAGGTCAGTCTGCACAATCTGGTGTGTTCTGTGTTGGGTTTGGGGTTGGTTTTTTGGGGGAAGGGGGTGTTTTCAGTTTGTCCCAACAGATGCAGTGCGTGGTTCTCTTGCCCAGTCTTAAAGGGTGTAATTGAGTGTAGCAGCCTCAAAACCCAGCTTCAGGAGCTGTGTTGTAAATGTTGCCTTCACCCAAGGCTGAACACAGGCTCCAGGCTTCCCTGGAAAGCAGACTTTGCCCACATATGCAGGAAGAGGCAAATACTGTGGCCAGCAGGTAACTGCTGATGGCAGGGCCCGATGTGGGATCACTCAGAGGCATGATGGGCTTCTGGACCATTGCTGATGCCAGAGGCTGAGCTGCTGTGGGGTATTTCAGGGCTCTGGGGCTTTGTATTAACGTAGACTCAAGCGGGACTTCAAACATAACTCCTTTCTCCCTGGCTTTGAATTGGTTTAAAGCCAACGTAAGGACAGGCTGCTTGCTGCAAGACTTGGCTGATGCCTCGGTACCATTAGCTGTGGCAATTCCCTTTGCGCTGTCGAGTCCTGCACTGAGCAGTGGAATGCTCTTCATCTCGTCTCCTTTTGGTTTGAGCCCGTCCCACAGCTGTGGTGGGTCTCCGGGTGTTCATGGAGCCAGCATTGGCTTGACTCCAGGCAGGGCAGCATTCTGAGCCTGATACTGGCACCAGGGCCCTGGCTGCAGTCAGGAGAGGGTGTCCTTGAGGATGTTTTTTGTAGCTGGTCTGTCCTGTGTGCAATCAGAGCTGGTGTTCATCGTAAATAGGCTCCTATTTGCTTGGAAAACAGAGTTGTTTTTCCTGTTCCTCTCCCCTCACTTCCCTTCCCGACCTTCTGAGTGTTTGTGGCCAAGGACAGCAGAGCTTTGGGGTGCTAGGGTGGCTCCGGGCACAAGCAGGGACCAGCCCTGCAGAAAATGCCTGGGAGGAGCTTCCCTGGGAGCCAGACTTTGCCCCTCTTTCCAAGGTAATGCCTTGCAGGTGATTCCCAGTAGTCTTGTTTCCTCTCCTCATACTCCTTTCTTTTAATGAAGATGGGTTTTAATAGCACTTTACAACACTTAATCAAATGGTCTTTATTCCAACATGCAATCAAGTGCCTGGAATAGATGAATTGCTTCTGGAGAAGTATCCTAAAGGTGCTTCATCATCTCACCAGTTTTATCGGGGCACATTTCATCACCCCAATGCTGATTTCATCCCTTTATTTCCTTTTTATCCATTAATTTCCTATTTCCTTTTAGAAACAGCAGGGCTCACCGCTGGGCAGAGCTGTGCCTGGATGGCCAACATTGTGCTCAGCAGAGAAAACAGGTCTAGCACCATAGGTGTTGAACCACAATCCTGTCTCATTTCAGGGGCTCTGTGTTTGCGTATGTGCCCCTGTTTTAAGGTCTGAGGTTTACCTGAAGCATCTATGGGTATGTTTCATTTGATAAAAGCATGAAATACACTGATACTGGTGACACCAGCCCCATTCTGAATGTGGTGGTGGTGTTCCTGGCAAGCCCCCTGCAGCACTTGCAGCCTGGCCTGGCTGTCCCAAGCCCACAGCCATCTTTAAATGTATCATGGGGTTTTTAATCTGAAGAAGTGTTTGCTCCTCGCCTGCTCACAGAAAGGCACAAGGTGCTCACAGCTTGGCTGAGTGAGAGATGTGGCAGGGCGTTTTAAAGGGTCAGTGCACACACCAGCTGCTCTGGTGCCATAAACAAGAGCTTTGTGCGACCTGCGGCTGCACTTTTGCCTGGGGCTCAGTGGCTTGGGTTTGCTTTGCTTTAGCAAGCAGCAGTAATACCTTACCCCTTTGGTTTGTCTATCTGCTTCTTGCATCTTTTCCTGGGGTTTTGTTACTTAATCTGTGATGAAATGTGAAGCAAAGTTCTCCATGCTTATGCTTAGAAGGACTTTGGTTATGGTTTCAACTGCCTCTTAACTCTTTGACCGCGTCAGTTTAATTTTAATAGAGCTCTTGTGTTTGAAATCACAAGAGACAACATTTTCTCCTTTGCTAAACACAAAGAAAGTTTGTAAATCGTGTGATAGGTCATCTCTTTTATTTCTTTGTAAATAAATAAATGACTGCACATCCTTGCTATGGCTGAAGGAGGATGGTTACTGTGCTCTTATGGTGACTACTTCTAGCTTAAAGCGTTGCTCCCTCATTCAGCCTGTATTTCTCATCGGTAAGATGTTTTGTGATAATTTGATAGATAAGTTATCTAAGGGCGCTGATGCCCTGAGCTGTTCAGCTCCTGGTTATGCTGCATGTTGAGAGAGTCAGCAGTGGGTGGGTTTTAATCAAATTAGTTGTGGATTGGAGTGGTTTGGGGTTGTTGGTTTCTTTGCAGTAGTTGTCTTTACTTTGTGCTCATTAAAATACTTCAAGTTATACTTAAATTTAAGTTTTTCTGATGGGAAGGCTTATTTAAAAAAAACCAAAACAACAAAACCAGAAGCATTTACTTTGGAGTCTGCAAGCAAAATTATTTCCAGTTTGGCATTAAACCTTTCTCAAACAGGCGAAAAGCATCCCTCTGAAGCAAGCAGGGAAATGTGCAGACGTGGACAGTTGCTGTCATTTCTTGGGCCTTCTCTGATGTGTTGGGTCTCTGCTGCATCCCTCCTGGCAGAGCTGTGCCAGTCCAGCATGAAGCATCATCGCTGCTGGTGCAGGCTGGAGATGGGGTTTTTCTCCCAAAATCAAATGTAGCCAACATTGCAACACAACATTGTCCAATATGCCAAAGCCTGGTCTCTCCTGAACTAGGTGTGTGCTGCAGATATATTGGAAGAGCCCTTGAATTGCTTAAGCACACCTTCTTCTGGAGGCTGGGGAGCTGCAGACTCAGCTCAGGCATCAGAGAATCATAAAATCATGGATAGTTTGGACTGGAAGGGACCTTAAAGCTCATCCAATTCCAACCCCCTGCCATGGGCAGGGACACCTTCCACTAGACCAGGTTGCTCCAAGCCCCGTCCAGCCTGGCCTCGAGCACTGCCAGGGATGGGCAGCCACGGCTTCTCTGGGCAACCTGTGCCAGCGCCTCACCACCCTCACAGGGAAGGGGTTTCTCCTAACATGGTGCAATGTCCTCCTCTGCCCATGAGCAAGCTGTCAGATCGAGCCTCCACTTCTGGATCAACCTCGTCCTCCTTCTGCTCGAGCATTAAGGGCCCAGGCAGTGTTTCTAGGAAGTGCAGCATAAGTCCAGTAAAGCACTTAAGCAAGTCCCCGGCTGTAGGTATATAAGCAGTTGTGCTGAAGTAGCTAGGAGTTTTAGGAGGCTTTTGTTTGCATCTTGAAGGCTAGTAAAGGCCAACTTCTTCTGTGCGAGGAGTGGCATTCATCACAGTGGCCTTTCTTCTGATGAGTCTAGTTGAACAACCCAACCTCTTCCCCATGCAACTTTGGACTCTGGTCCTGTGAAGGTTTATGTCATGTTTGACTTCAGGGTGGTGTCCTAGAGAGATGCTGATTTCCATAAGTCAGCGTGGGTCCCTGAAAGCTGAGGCAAGCATCCAAGAGGGACTTCTGTCCGTCTGTCTGTCTGCATCCAGCACCCACCTCACTTGGCAGAGGGGCTGGTGAGAGCACTTGGCAAGGAGCGCAGCAAGGCTGTTGACTAGGTTGCTTTGCTCCCCAGTGCACACATGGAACAGGAATGCTCTTGAGCAGTTCTCTCTCCATCCGTTTGAGGTTTTCAGAGCATCTGTACAAGTTCCTGTTCTCCCTTTGTGGCCTCATGTGTGTTGAGGCAGCCTGGGAATTTGTGGGGAAGCAAAATGAGGTGTTAGCTGTGTCTTGAGCCGCTTTGCACCAGGAAAAGCTGCGGTTCTTTGTGCTGCAGAGTCTTACCCAAAACAGGAGGATCAGGCTGGTTTGCATAGTGTAGACAACTGAACGTCAGCAGGACGTTTGTCCTCTTGGTCTGTGTTCTCCTGTACCCTGCTTTGAATGAACAGCTCTAATGTAACTTCATCCTGCTGTTGTAAGGATGGTCTGTCTGTGTGTGTGTTCTCTTTTCCTGCTGTAATACAGGGCTTTGAGAAATCTTTTTTTCTTGAAAATCCTTGGAAAAAAGCACTGAAAGCTCCTTTGTGTGCCCTCTGAAAGAGAGGTTTGCTTCAGTGTTGGTGCCTGCGTTCCAAATGCTGCTGCTTTGCCCTGCTGCCATGCTGGAGAGGGGGCAGCCAGCAGCTGAGCAAGTTTGATCCATTGGGTGAACTTCAGGTGCAGCAAACAGCTTTTCATGAGCTTCTCTTTATCTTGAGGCCAGGCACGTGGGCTCCTGTCCCTCTGCCTGACACGTCTAGTGACACGGGGTCAGCTGGAGTTCAGCGCTGGCGCTGGCAGATCCCACCACAACCATGATCCCAGAGACAAAAATTACTTGGATTGTTCAGAGGTGCACTGGGGAAGTCCCATAAATGCTGGGAAATGAGCTGGTGCTTTGATGCAGCAAGCACTTTGCTTTAGGAGGGTGTTTCTTCTCATGCTCCCATGGCTCTCCTCTGAACATCAGGATAGTTGTAGGCTTGGTGTGCCCAGGCAGGACCATCCCTGCCCGCAAATACGAGCACCAAAGATTATCACCTTCCTGAGGGGCTGAACTGGGAGGAAGACCCAGTCCTCCATGCTCCTGGCACGATGCCTTAAAAAACAAATCGTGCTGCTTCCCTAGAGCCTGCTGCAGGTAATAGTCCAGTGAGTAATCCCTCTTGGACTCAACAAATCCATACCGTCTTCGAGATCTCCCTCCAACTCTGATGTAGTGTGTATTTCTGTAATCTGCTTTCCAAATGCTGCTGTCACAAAACACGTGTGGCCTGAAGGCTGTGGTGCGCCCCACAGTGCTGCTGGGTCCTTGGACCTGGAGACGGAGCCAGACTTGGACATAGGCTCACACTGTGGTTGGGGGTTGGATTTCTGTGCTTAGAAGTGCAGCGCTGCAGTAACTAGCTACCAAATGTGTTTTGTCCTGCTCTGCAACACAACTCTGTATCTGTACTATTATTTCTTTCCCTCTTGTGTTTTTACCAGGCAAATGAGGTGACTGACAGCGCTTACATGGGCTCGGAGAGCACGTACAGTGAGTGCGAGACCTTCACGGATGAGGACACCAGCACACTTGTACATCACGAGATGCACGACGAAGTAGAAACAGACAGTGCCATCGACTCCACCGTGCACTCGGAGTTCACAGATCCCATCGAGGAGCCAGAGCATGGGTGAGTGGGGAGGACGAGGAGCAAAACTCACCATGTGCGGCAGGAAACTGGGAGCAGACCAAGACCAAGGATTTAAACTTAAGTGGGCTGAGCCTGTCTTGCTGAAACTGGTTGGTTTCTTCTTTGTATTTGTAACTTCATGCAAGACGAAAATAGCTCTTCTTTAAGAATAATGACAATTAAACTGCACCATGTGTAGGCTGATTTGGAACCTGGCCTGGCAATCTCTTTGAGTTAATCTTTGCTTTGCCTTTGGGAGAAGTTTTGTACCCTCATTAGCATCTTTAACCTCTAAAATAAGTTCTCAGGTGATCCAAACACCTGAAGTGCTTGCAGTTTTTAATCTATCACTTAAGACAGAAATGCAACATGTAATTTTCAAGTCGGGAGGGGAGCTCACTGTATTCTTGTTTTACCTAAATACGCGTGTGCCCTTTGATGTGCAACCACCTCCTGTAATAACTAGTTTTAAACTTGTGCCTGAAGCGCAAAAGTGTGAGCTAAGATCTTCTTCCCCGAATCTGAAGTGCTGCTGGCGAAACTGCTCCTGGGCCCACCTCGTTTCCTAGCTTTTGCAGGAAAAGTGGGTGTTGGGGTGAAACTGGGATGTTGTCAGGCAGGAGGGGAGGGAATAACTCCTTTAATAGTGACCTAAGAGCACAGGTCTACATTGAAACCTCTGGAACAATCATGGGTTCAGGTCTGCTAATACACAGGATTGGTTTTGGCCAAAAACACATCACCCAGGCTCGGTGCTCTGGTGAGGACATACAATTCCCATTGCTTTTAGAAAGCATTGGACTTCCCTCCACCCCAAAATCATATCTGGGAATGGCAGCGATGCTGTAAGCGGTCAGTGCTGCTGGGCAGTCAGCACCGGGGATGAAAGGGTGCTGTGGATTAGAGAATAAATGAGATTATCTGGCTGGGCTCTTCTTGCCCAAGCGTTCAGCTCAGTGACTGTTAAACTGGGATATAATGGGTCGCTGAGCTCCCCAGCCACAAGGCAGAGGGGCTCCAGAGGGGCCATGGCAGCATGCGTGCACTCTCATCCCCTGGGGAGACTGACGTGCCTCGGATTCACCTGCCTGTAGGTACCCAAATACTTTGCTTGGGAATTGATTAGAATCAGTATAGAATAGAATCATTGATTCTGTAAGATTAGGCTCTTCTTGAGGGTTGCCTGCTACTCCCAGTGTGGGCTTGGGAAGGTGGAGTGTCCTTTGGGTGCTCTGTTCAAGCTCAGTGGTGCCTGTTGCCAAGTGTGTGAGATATATGCAAATTGCAGGTGGCCAAAAAAATCAAGGAAAAAGTTCATTTGGCTTCAAGATTTGGAAGGTTTGAGATGGGAACCTCTAGAAATCTCTTATTAAGTTGTTATGGGCTGGTTTTGGTGCCATCAAAACCCAGGCAGGACAATAGTTTTATACCTCTAGTGCCCAGAGCTCTTCCAGGAGACAGTCAGTAAGTATAGGCTGACCAGCACAGCTGGGGGACTGAATCAAAGCTTCAGCAGTGCTTTTCAGTAGCTGTAAGAGCTCAGATGGTTTGAGCCTAAGTGGTTATTTTGGCTGAGTCTAGTAAAGATTAGTTGGACTCTGGATCTTGAAGTTTCTAGAGCGCCATTGTAGGTGTATGGGAAATACTGTACTATTTATTGCCCGAAGCCTGATCAGATCTGTGCAGTGCATGTCAAACCACAGCCCCAGATTTAGAGATTTGGGGTTGGGTTTTGATCCCAAGATAAAAATTCCACCCCCTGACTTCTATTCCTGGTGAGGTTTCTGATGCTTTTGGCAGTGGTCTGCTGGGTGCAGTGTCTGACTCACTGCTGGGGAGGCTGGATCCCACTTCAGGAATAGTGGCACTTCCCTAGTGCACAAGGAGGATGTGCAGATGCCCACGAGCTGGGCCAGACTTGTCTGCACTTCAGTAGAGATCTGCTGCTGTTTTGGCTGGAGGATTGATGCGTTTTTATTAGCGGGATAAGGGCAAATCCTTCAGATGGTGCAGGGTTTTGTCATAAATGGCTTATCTGTAATCTTTTCTTTCTGATTTAGTACAGCAATCTAGTCACATCCCCGTTTTCCCTCTTCTAGCAAGTGGATGCAGATGGGGGCATAGCCTGAAATACCAGTTTTTATGATAATGCAGTCTTTCTTGTTTTCAAGCATTGAATTTTGGAGAACAGTGCCCGTCCCCCCAGACACATACCTGTGGCTCAGAGGCACGTGAGCTGCTTTCACAGCCTGGTACTTACAGATAGCCCCTGCCTTGTTCCCCCCACGTTTGAAACCCTCCAATCCTGAGCAGTACAGTCACAGAATCCCAGACTGGTTTGGGTTGGAAAGGACCTTAAAGCTCATCCATTCCCAACCCCCTGCCAGGGGCAGGGACACCTTCCACTAGACCAGGTTGCTCCAAGCCCTGTCCAGCCTGGCCTTGGACACTGCCAGGGATGGGGCAGCCACAGCTTCTCTGAGCAGCAGTATCCATAGCATCTCTGCTATCTCATCATCCTCAGTCCTCTGAATGTGAGAATACTCAGAATATGAGTGTGCGTGCCACTGTGGTGGTTTGACTTCATGCAGCTATGAAGAAACTACAAGAAAGCTGGAGAGGGGCTTTGGACAAGGGCCTGTAGGGACAGGACAAGGGGGAATGGCTTTAACCTGCCAGAGGGGAGACTGAGATGAGCTCTTAGGCAGAAGCTCTTCCCTGTGAGGGTGCTGAGGCACTGGCACAGAGTGCCCAGAGAAGCAAGGGGCTTCCCAGAACCTGTGCTGGATGTGTTCAGGGTTTAGGCTTAGGCTTAACACACTGCAGCCTTCTGGATCTGGTGTTAAAAACACGTGAAACAGCATTCCCCACTCCAGGATTGCCATGAGCATGTGCAGCCGTTTCCCAGTAGGACCAGGAAGAGGGCTCCTTTGTCTTGCCAGAGGGTCTGTTGCTGCTCCATTTGGCAGCTGGCTGTAAACCACTGGGATTTGAGGCACTGGGAGGGAAGATGACAGTGTTAAATCCCAGTGTTGGACACTTGATAGGATTATACAGCAACAAGCGAGTGGGAGCCTGGCACTGGTTGATGAGCAGCTCCCCATGACCCATCACGGTGCATTTGAGCCCAGAACCCCACTGTGTGCTGGGCTGCATCCCCAGAGCATGAGCAGCAGGAGAGGGAGGGGATTCTCCCCCTCTGCCACGCTCTGGGGAGAGCCCCCCTGCAGTCCTGATCCAGCTCTGGGGCAACAACACAAGAGGGACGTGGAGCTGTTGGAGCGAGTCCAGAGGAGACCACGGAGATGCTGTGAGGGCTGGAGCAGCTCTGCTCTGGAGCCGGGCTGAGAGAGCTGGGCTGGTTCAGGTGCAGTTAGAAAGGCTGCTGTGGTGGCCATCCTCTAACGTTTTTCCCTCTTTTCCCACAGATCCCATCCACATGACCTGCCCCTGGGCTCAGACCTCAGCCACTCCATTGTTACCGTCATCAGCGGAGAGGAGCATTTTGAGGATTACGGAGAAGGGAATGAAGCAGATCTGTTTTCGGACAGCTTGTGTAATGGGGAAAGCAGCTTTAATAGCTCCTCGTTCCTCTCTCCCAGGTAATGCTCAGCACAGCACTGGCAATGTTTTAACCCATTTCAGTTGCTTGGTATCTTCTCCTGTGCATTGTGTGTGAGAGTTTTTCCCTTTGGGTTTGCACATCAGTCAGCTTGCAGGAAGGGGTTTCTGGCAAACTTTGGATACAATGGGATAATCAGCTCAGAAGTGGATGAGGAGTTGCCTCCCTCAGTCTTTCCTTTTTCTGAGCAGTCTCCATCCTCACATCCAGAAGCAGTAATGCTCAGCAGCAGGTGGAAGAAGCAGTCCACATCACATGTGTCCAGGACAGCATCACATTCCCACTCGTATTAGGGATGTGGCTCCTCGCAGAACCTTCCAGTACAGAAAACCACTGCTCAGCTTTCCCCACATCCTGTTGGATGGCTTTATCTTTCTAATTTCCTCTCTTGTGCTTGTACTTTTGGCTTTGATGTGATGCTTGGCTGGATTTGGACAAGCTGCAGCAGCCTTCCTTCTCTATGCAGCAAGAAGCATTTCCCTGCACTCCTTGCACTGGGGTCTGAAACCAGGCAAATACTGTTTTTTCCATGCAGGGTGGCCTGTGGGGCTGCTGTGACAGTACAAAACCCACCAATGCTTACTTTCTAAGAGTAAAAAAAGCAGAAGCTGGAATGCTCAGCCCACCAAGTCTCTGTGATGACAAATAGCCCCAGAGACACGTTCCACCCTGGGGCAGGGCATCTCCATGCAAGGCAGGAGCGGACCCTGCCAGCCGCACCCTTGTCCTGAAGACAAGAACATGCTTTTTTCCTTTGGGATGATACACGTTAGTGTCTTTTGCAGCAGTATAAACTTGTCATAACGTTTTTTTGCTGTCTGCCTGTTTTCCACCAGCTTCCCAAAGCTCTTCGTAGGGTTTGGGCTGTTCTGGTTGCACAGGGCTGAAGAACTGCTCTCAAATCTCCACACCTGCACTTTGCTACAGGCCAGGGCTGACTTTCTTTTTGGAAGCAGCACTTCTGAAGTTGTTAACTAAGCCCAGCATAGGAGAGTGTTGCTGTGAAGCGTGCCTAACCCATTACTTCAGGAAACCGGCGCTCCAGAGCTTGATGTGATGGGATACCCTGCAGTGGAAGGGACACAAGCTCAGCCACGCTTGTCCTTTGATTGCACTGGGCAGAAATGCCAAGTGTGACTGGCTGTCCTGGTGCTTCAACTCTTGGATGAAAAACAGCCTTGGTGTTCATTTTGAGTTTTTCCTTGAGGGTGGGCTTTCAACCTGGTCCAGAAGGCTCCTGGCAAGCAAATACTCAGCTGAAGGAGCTTCGCAATCAGTTAGACTGTATCTGTAACATCAGTCTGGAGCTTCCAGGTTGCCCACACATTCAGTTTTCAAATCTTGCTCTGTCAGATTATTGTCTCCCCTCTGCTCTCTGTCTCTTTGGATTTTATCCATGAAATCTTGCTCTGCAGCATCCCTCCTCTGCTGGGAGGGCCTCACTCAGCACGTGGCCATGCAGCTCGTGGTGGTTTATGCTGGAGACTCACTGCTGAGACTTGCTAGGGAGGTAAACCCTGCACCACCTTCAGAGCCAAGAATGCAGTCTGTTTGAAACAGATGATTTCCCCATGCCTTTCACATCTAGCCCTTACCATGGCTTGTGAGTGAAGGCCCTTAGCTGATTGTTCTCTGAGATTGGGCTGTTTTCCTGAATAAAGCCCCGCCACCCCAGTGCATATAAACATAGGGAAACTTTAAAGAACTACAGGATATTGCTGGTTCAGGCTCAACTCTTTCTTTTTTTTTTTGGCTGTGGTTTGAATATGAGGAATGCTGTCACATGTAAATGGTCACATCGCCACGTACCCTTTCCATGTTACAGGAGAACAGGAATAACATCAACCAGTTTCCCTGCCACAGCTCCAGATCTTCACCAGAGCTCTAGTACAAACCTCAGTAAGCACCAGTGACCTGTGGAAGACATATGTTACTCCATGAGATGGAAGGAGGAGGCAGGAAGGCTGCACGTGGCAGTTTGCCACGAGGGGAAGGTGGGGATGCTCCAAGGTGCAGTGCGGTTGGGCTCTCACCCACTCAACGGGCACACAACCAACGCAGCCAGAGGCCAAGTACACGTGCATGCACCCGAAGAGCTGCCAGGCTGGCCTGTGGGCTCTCCTCCACACTGCTTTTCCCCTTTTTGATTAATGTTTGTTAGATTTGGGTTCACACTTCGCCCAGGGGTGCACTCAGGTGAGTTGGTTTAGCTCTACTCACTGAGCAGAGCCCAGAAAAGGGCACATCCCTTCTTCAGATGCCACAAAGCTTCTGCCACCTCTTACCCTGTGCAAAGCCTGAGCAACTGAACTGACTGCTGGTAAATAATGGTTGCCCTGGTCCAAGCCTGCCCTAGAGAGTAGGGGAAATGTTTCCCAACTAATGGGTTTTTTCCAGGAATGGGAAGAGCTGAGTGTTTTGGCATTTACTGTTGTTCAGTTACTTGTTCTAAGGGGGCTCAAAAATACTGTACAGACAGCACAAGCTCAGGCCTGACCCTGGGGATGGCTGGGCCACCAAAAGTGTCCCTCAGGGGTTAATGCAAAGGGGCTGTGCCCTCCTGGGGTGTCCCACACATTCAGCATCGCCCGGGTCAGAACTTGCCAGTGTGTGTCTGTATCTGACAAGCCTTTTCAGATGCCTTTTAGTTTTAAGCTTACTTGTGTTTTCTCACACCTTTACCTGTCTTTCTTATTGAACTGCTTTGGATTTTCACTATTAACCTTTCTTTAATTCAAGTCTGTGGCTTCCAGAAGCATGTTTTCCTACAGGAAGGTTTTGTGGTGTGTAGCTGGCCCCAAAGTACCACAAACTCTTTGCTGTTGAGAAACCCTTGGCCAAGCTCTGTCCTACCCAAGTCATGTCAGGTGGGGGAATGGCTCCCTGTCTTGCCAAATGCTGGTGGGTGCCTCGGAGCTTATTTTCCATGTCAGCAGCTGAAAATAAAAAGCTGATGCAGTCCCCTTAACTTCCCAAGCTGCTAAAGCCCTGTAGGCACCTGTGTCCCTTTGCCAAATGATGTTGTCTACAGTAAGACACCACCGCTGCTTAGCTTCCCCATGCTTCATCTTGTAGGACAGAGAGGTTGAATTGCAACCACCTTTTTGAGCTCAGCTTAAAAGCTCCTTGCAATTAAAATCTGCCTTTGTGTGTTACTGAGGTGGGACCTCAGCAGCACACTGCTCTGTTCTTAAAGCATCCATTGGAAACAATTTGGCTCTCCCGGCACCCAGCCCAGCAGTGAGTTCAGTCTGCATTTACCGAGGCAAACCAGAACCATTGTTAGGGCATCCTGAGACAGGTTGCTTGGAAAATCCTGTTGGAAAATAAACTTTGTTGTCATGTGGGTTTGTGGAGAGCATGAATGTTCCCTTCCCTGGGCTCTTGGTGGTCCTTCAAAAGAGCTGGCTGTTCAGGGCATTGGAAACATGAGCCAAGCTCAGCTGCTGTAAAGTCAGCTTCTAAATTCAAGAGAGGGATAATGGCCCAATCTGCACTGCAGTTTTTAATTGCAAGTCTTGTGTCTGTCCCCCAAAGCTCCCCTTTACCAAAGTACACTCAGCTTGTGGAAGCCACGGATGAAGTCAGCCCTGTCTGTTCTGTTCTGTCCTGTTGAAATGACCCTTGTGATCTCTCTAGCACCCATCCGCTCGCTGCGAAACTGCACAGCATTATCGCAGATGAAGCATTTGAGTTTTACTGTAGCCAGTGCCACAAACAAATCAACCGCCTTGAGGATCTTTCTGCTCGCCTGAATGATCTTGAAATGAATAGGTAATTGGGATCGTGTGTGGCCATTTCAGTGTTGGGAGTAATGGTCTGGAAGGGAAGACTCTCCTTTGTCTGGCACAGCTTTACTTTGCTGCTGTGTTGCTTGATTGCTGGTTGGGAAAGGGGATGAATTCCACCAGAAAAGGTGAGTTTCTCCAGGTGATAAAGGTTGTCATAACCTTTATTAAGGTTATTTTAAGGCTGTAGTAATGGAGGGTGAGAAGTTTCCTTTACTCTGAGCCACAGAGGCTGGCAGACAATGAGAGTTTTCCCTTCTGCTCCAGGCAGCCTCTTTGCATGTCTTGCTGAGTGGTGGGTGCTTCTCCACACTGGGTCTTGCAGTCCTTGCACTGGGAGTTGAAAGCTGTAAGCTGGTCATGTACAGTATTTCGGTCACCAAGGAAAAGACCACCAGGCCTTCTGGCTGGTCATACCCAGTGCAGAGGCATGCCTGAGTTACTGGACCAACCTGGAAAGTCAGGTAGAGCCCATCCTTCAGTAACCCGAAGACAGCAACTTGCTCTCCGTGGCTTGGAACCTCTCCTGTAGATGTTTTTGCTTTGCCACAGTAAGATCTCATGTCATCCAGCTGCCTGCCCACTCTTGGGCCACCACCAGCTGGGTAGATGTGATAGGAACCAGGGCCTTTGCATAGGAACTTCATGAGGTTTGAGTGTAATGTTTGAGGTCCACCAGCCAGCAGCTGGACTTGCTGATCTGACAGGTAGGGAGGGATTTCTATTTGGTGTTTAGTTTTTCAGACCTGTTTGTCATCTGCTGGGTATAAGGATGGTGGCATTAATGATAATCGTGCTTCTTACATCTGGTGTACTCTTTCAAGTCTGGTTTTCGGTTATGCTTTTGGTCCTTGTCCTATACAGGGACAGTGCAACATGGGAGCTCTCTTGGATGCTATAGCTATGGGAAGAGAACTGGAAAACAAATAGGAGCTTGACTTTAGGTTTTTATTAAATGGAAAAAGTACTTCTCTCCCTTTCTCTTCCTCAGGTAAAGAGTTGTTGGTGGCCTTGAGGGTTGGTGATGGGTCTTGGGTTATGCAGTTAAGGACAACACTGGACTTCCCTTGATGCACCAGTAGCCCCACTTCATTTCAGGCTTCCTCCACTAAATTGACCTGCAAAGCTCAACTAATGCCTCAGAGCTTCATGTGATGGATGGGGACTTCCAGAGGAGGTTTCCCCATCCCATAGTGTTGCAGTGGGAATTCCACAGGTTCTGATTTAACACGTGTCCTTTGGGCTCAGGGCAAGCAGGTGTCGTCGTTCCTCCATCTGTATTCAGGGTTTCCCATGCTCAAATTTGGTGGAAATTGGTTCCAAGCACCCTGTGCATGGGCCCAACAGAAGGGGCATTGCCCACCCTTTCTCTGTGAGGACATGTGAGGTGTCCCCGTGCAGCATGCGGGACATGGCAGGGCCTGTGGTTTGCTCCCAGCATCACCAGCAACAGGAAGCCCTCGGTGCAGGGGACATGTCCCGGACTGCAGGCAAAGATTGCAGCAGGAACTGGACCAAAACCTGAGCCCAACAGCCTTGCACTCTGCCTGGCAAGGCCTGAAGACACCCGCTCCACAGAGGATGCTGGCAGCTGGGGTGAAGCCCAACAGCCTTGCTCTTGAAGGCTGTGGGCATATATACAGTGCTTTATACTTGGAATAAGATGGGGAGCCTGGTCCCAGCATTGGCACACATTTACGGGAGCCTGGTCCCATCACTGGGACACATTTACTGGAGCCCAAGGCATGGGAAGGCAGGGAAGAGATCTGCAAGGAGCTTGGGATGAGCCAGTTCTGTGGAAGTTTTTAGTTTCAGTGTCCTCGATGCAGTGGTTGTGCGTGGCTCATCGCCTCCAAGAGCCACCCGCAGGTGCCAGCCCTGCTCTCCCATAAGTGTTTGCAGGGAAGAATGTTTTTCCTCCCTCCAGTGCTGGGACATATGTGAATTCCTTGTAGGAATTGCTGGCAAACACAAGGCCCTGACCTCAGGTGGGTGCCGAGTGTCCTTGAAGCCCGGCCAGCAGCGGCTCTTGTGCTCCTTGGAAATGTGGATTTGAGGATGTCCTTTTGACACAAGGGCTGGTGGCCCTGACAGCAGCCCCTGGTGGGTCATTGTTATTATAGAAAAGAAAATTGCCCTGGGCTATTTTTAATTCCTCCTTCTAAGAAGTAATGAAGTTGTTGCAATTCCTGGCAGGAGAGTTCTCCCAGATGATTTTGTTTATGGTTTTTTACTTTAAACTGAGCTAAGCACCAGGGAATGCAATTGCTGCTTCTCCACTCAGGCTAGAGCTGTGTTTGCTGCCATCGCTCAGCAGTGATTTGTATCAGTGATGTGTCCCAGTGGCATCTGTTTGACAACAGCATGTGTTTGGGTGGAAGATGAGGAGTGAGAGCCAAGCCCCCGCTTGCTTCACAAGCACACAGCTGCATCAGTCAGAGTGCTGGAGCAGCTCTGCTGTGGAGCCAGGCTGAAAGAGCTGGGCTTGTTCAGCCTGGAGAAGAGAAGGCTCCTTAAGGGGAGACCTTAGAGCAGCTCTCAGTGTCTAAAGGGGCTACAGGAAACCTGGAGAGGGGCTTTGGATAAGGGCCTGTAGGGACAGAACATGGGGAATGGCTTTAACCTGACAGAGAGGAGATTGAGATGATCTCTTAGACAGAAGTTCTTCCCTGTGAGGCTGCTGAGGCGCTGGCACAGGTTGCCCAGAGAAGCTGTGGCTGCCCCATCCCTGGCAGTGTT
>WYDI02027662.1:0-31010 GCA_009867235.2 Psittacus erithacus | reverse complement strand
TGCTGAGGCGCTGGCACAGGTTGCCCAGAGAAGCTGTGGCTGCCCCATCCCTGGCAGTGTTCAAGGCCAGGCTGGACGGAGCTTGGAGCAACCTGGTCTAGTGGAAGGTGAGAAGCTCCTGCAGCCCTGTCCTGAGGAGGAGGGTAATGCAGACCTTGGCTGCTTGTACTGTGGGTCACACTGAGCCTGACCTCTGTGGTATGGTGGCAGCTGGGTCGGGAATATACAGAGCCAGGGTGTGTGACCTCCGTCATCTCCCGGTGCAAAGCAGAGCTCGTACCCTTGCCCAGCTATTCTAACCGTGCCCATGCTCAAAACCCAGAAAAGGCCACAATCGACACCTCCTGAAACACCTGAGCTATAAGTAGGCACCAATTCCCTGCCAAACAGTGAGAATGATCGTTGTGGGAAGTACCAAGCAGTGCAGAAGGGTGGAAGCACCCGTGTAGGGTCAGGGAGGGCCAGGATGCTGCAGGATCTGTAGCTCAGTGTGCCCTTGGCGCCGGGCTGAAGCCCACCAACCTCACGGCTCTTATTAGCACTTTCCTTGGGGATCAGTTTTCAGCCGGTGAGAGGACACAGCCGCTGCCACCAGTGAGGTTATTCCCTTTGGTCTGGTGTCGCTGCATTGTTCCTGGCGGTGCCTGTGGCCAGGCTATGCGGGTGCTGCATGCTGCATGGGTGCTCCCCTGTGCCCCAGAGTGCTTGCTGTTTCCTGCTTCCCTTCCTCTCCACTGTCAGCTTTCCTGACGCTTTCCTGTTTGTTCTTCATTCCGCAGCCCCAATAAAAGACTCTCAAGCAAGAAGGTGGCAAGGTAAGCTCATACTCCTGTTACCACTTGTGGGGGGATGTCCTTCCTAGCTGATGATCCCAAGGGAGGAAGGCTGTCAAAATAAGCTTGTAGCTTCTGGACATGTTGCATAGTGCTGGGGAAAAACAGGTTTCATTCTGATCCAGTTTGCAATAGCTGTTTGCAATAGCAGTGGTGGGTTTCTCACTTGTGCACGCAGCTGGTGCCAGCCTGATTTCTTCCAGGGCAAAAGTTGGGTGCTTTCCCCCCACCATCCTGCACATGCATTAGCAGGGGACATGTGGAATGGGGGAAGGAGTCTCTAGAAGGGCACATCCCTCTGGACTGCTCAGCTGGGCTCTCTCCTCCCCAGTGCCACCATGGTGGGTCTTTAGAAGACCAGACCACTCAGTCCTCCCGCTCTGAGAGATTTCCCCAGAACCCCTCAAAAAAGCCACCCACCTTTAGACGAGTCTCTTGGTTCTGTTTGACTTTGCTCGGTGTAATCTCAGCACTGGACTCCCCGCGCTGTAAGGGGCTTTGCTCTGAGTCACTGGGCAGAGGGTCCAGCCCCTCTCTATGACACTTGGTGCTCACCTTTCCTTTCCCAGTTCCACCATCCCTCCTCCTCTATGTCATCCTGCTTTTAAGAACACACGGAGGCTGCCCTTGCCCCTGGTCCTGCTGCCCCTGCCTTCTGCAGTTGTTTCTGAGTGGAACAGGAATGCTGCAGAGGAGCAGCAGCTCAGTTTGGGTGATGCTCATACCCCCATGCCCTGGAACTCAATCTGCTCCTTCAGCCTCTCTTGCTGTGCTCTCACACCTTTCCCTTCTCTGTTTTTTCCCCTGTTGTCAGCAAGTCTCTCCTGGCACAATTTACCCTCCTGGCAAGGAAGCAGGTCCTTGATATTACATTTCCTAGTTCCTGTCATCTTACTTTCTAGATCTTTGTTAACAACACTGGCAGGAAAGAAGCTTGCAGGGAGCAGCTTGTCTCCAGGTTTCCTGTTTTAGAACGAGTTTTTGTCCTGTGTCTGGCAGAGCAAATTTAGGGAGGATTTGAGTTAAACTTGGGCATGGGGATAGAGCCCTCCTGGCCCTTTGCATTTGCCAGATGCTTTTCTGAGACTGGGACTTGTGGGCTTAGGTAAATACTGGTTAATTCAAGAGCAGTCGAGTTTAATTTGTGACAATGAGAGAACAGGCTTTTGCTGCAGAGTAGAGCCAGATTCTTGAGATGAGCCCAGAGAAAGCCCTTTGCAGATACTGTAATTACTGAATAATACCAAAACATGTGCTTTTAGAAAACTGATTTTATTTTGGTAAGGGCTCTTTCCTGCATTTTGTTATCCAGGTTCTGCTTGTGCCAAGAAATCTCAGCTGCTTCAGCTCTGTTGTGCCTTGGCATGATTTAAATGACAAATGTGCCTGAGAGTTTAGAATCTAAATGTATACTCAGGGTGAGGATGCAAAGTAAGGCCGGTAATAATCAGCTACGGGCTCTTTGGTAAATGCCACTATGCTTCATGAATATTTGCATGAGGGTATTGTGTAGCAGGGTGAATTTGAGAGCCCACCTTGCAAAGTCCTAAGGAAAACTAAGGCTCAAAGAGACTTCTGTGGTTTTCCCATTCACCTCCTGCTCAAAGCAGCACAGGCTGCTCAACATTCATGTTGCAGTGGGGGAATAGAGTGGTTGCCTTCAGGCAGCATCTGCCTGGAGCTCCCAAAGCTGGAATACAACTCCCCCTCCCCATAGCAATAGCAGTTTGTAGTGCCATAAGCCCATGGAGCTGATCCGCAGCGATACCACGAGAAGCACAAATCAGCCCCTCCACAGTCCTTTAGAGCGCTGCAGAGTGCGGCCACCGGTGTCACAAGGCCTGGGTAATGATTAGCTTGCTCTGCTTGTGCGATGAGGTGGGCTGGGGTGTTCCAAAACAGCTTCAGGGTGTTGTTTCCTGCCCTCCTTCCTCTTACACCCACTTCCCCCCCCCCCTTCTTATTAACCTTGTCAGTGGCTAGAGCAGAGTACTCTGTCCTCTGCTGGATAACACGTGGCCTTGGTAGGTTCGTAACGCAGGAAAGTGAAAAGAGCGAGCTTTTATCTCTTCCCATTCCAAAGAGCAAGAACAAATGATCATGGGATGAAGTCCTAGCAGCATGTCCACGTCTGCGCTTCGCTCAGCGGGCGCATTTGTTCAGCCGGTAAGCAGCCACCCTTCAGCCCTGTTATCTGGGCACACCGGGGTGCTGGGCTTACTTCAGAACTTGGTGGTCAGAAGGACCGCTGCTCCTCCAGGGACCTGTTCCATGCTGCCCTTTGCTGTAAATCCAGCAGCCCAAGAAGGAGCAGTGCTCTTAAATCCCTTTGAAAAAGCAGATGGCAGCTGAGGAGGGGAGAGAGGGAACCAGTTGTCATCTGGAATTGCCATGCCCTGCAATGGTCGCTCTAATGCTGGTGTTGCTGTGGGTTGGGGTGGTTTGTCTCTATTATAGACAGTTGCATCAGACGAGCACGCTGGCTGGGGGGGTGATGGAGGACTCCTACCAGGACACGCTGGAGTGTACAGAAGAGGACCTCACAGACAAGGTAAGAGTGGTGCTGTCTGTGCTGTCCTGGGTCTTGCAGTGCCCTCAGATCTGCAGGCAGGAGTTAGGCTGAAGCTTCTCGCACTGTGCAGCATGAGGTAGATGGGTGCTGGAGCCCTCCTCATCTAGGGGATGGAAAACAGGAACGCTGAGTTGAATTGCAGAGGTCCTGTGTCAGGTCAGGAGGTGGCACTGGTGTCTTTTCCACAGGGTGGAGGTGGGGAGAGGGGGCAGTAGGTACTTGCAGGCTGTATTTTCACTTCTGCTTCACATTAGATGTTCCCAAATTCTGCTTTTCTGAGGTGAGCAATGTCTCCTGATGTGAAACAAGGAGTTCCTTTCCTTGGCATGCTCTTGCTGCTGCTGCTCATGCCACCAGGATGTAAAACTGATTTTGTGCTAGTCCAGTTGGGGTTTACTGGGTTGTTATGAGAAAAAGGATTATAGGACAAGATAGGAGCATGAGAAAGGCTTTGTTTGAGCACCGCTAGCTTGAAATAGTAGGGAAACAAGGAAAGTTACAGGTAGCTGAGCTGTGGCTTGTGTAAATGTCTGCTGCGGTCCTGAGACTCCTTGAAAATGGCTTTTTAATTCTGGAATCACAGAGACCTGCGTGGAGCAGCATGTGAAAGAGAAATACATACACATGTGGCTGCACTCAGGTGTCATTATAATGCGTAGAAGACCATTAATGAAATTAGATATCATAGTTTTTACAAGTCTGAAAGATGGATAAAACACATTCCTTAGGGCATCTGGCTCAAGAAACCTTGTATGTACTACTGGAAAAGGCCTTGTGTCTCCAGGTTTCCTTTTTGAACACACTTGCATGTCACTCGCTGTTCTCCCAGAGCAGTGGGTTGGGTTTTGCAGACATGCTCCTAATTGCCTCTTTGCTGATCATTCTTCTATGGGTATAAATGGGATTGGAATGAATGGAAATGCAAACCCAGCTGAAATAAGCCCCGTGTAGGTACAGAGGGAAAACATTCATCCCTGATCCTTTCCCACCAGCCAGCATTGGCACCTCCTATGTGACTTCATTCCCATAGAGCTGTGAGCCAGCATCTCTGAGTCCTGTTTCAGGCAGCAGGTGGTTATTCCCTGCCTCAGGTCAGAGCAGCTATGGTGATCCAGCTGGGGTCTTTCCCTCTAGACTTCCATGTAGGGTATCACCACAAAGTAAGGAAAGTGTGAACCCTTTGGCCCCATATTGGTTCATGAGAGACATCAAAACCTGAGCAGCCAGGATGTAAAAAGATGTTTTAAAAGGATGCTTTAAGTCAAGCGTGATTCCAGCAGCATCTTAAAGAGCAAACCCCAGTGATGGCTCCTGCAGCTCTGGCCACCTTTTGTGGTGGAGAGCAGGATGCAGGTGATGCCAGGAGCTGTGTTGGGGTGACAGGCTCTGAATCAATGCAACCAACTGCGGCAGCCCTGGAGCTGTGCCTTGTGCTGGAGGCAGTGGGAGTTGCTTCAGCACTTGGTGCTGCTCTGGCAGCGGGTTTGGGCAGAGTGGCTGATCCCCCTCTCCTCTCATACAGGTGGTGTTTCTGGAGAAGCGGGTGACAGAGCTGGAGAAGGACACGGCTGCTAACGGTGAGCAGCACAGCCGCCTCAAGCAGGAAAACCTGCAGCTCGTGCACAGGTAAAGCACCCCGGCTTGTGCTTGGCCAAAACACAGCTTGGCGTCACCCTAGGTGCCTTTTCTTTTCCTCTTTCATGCTCTGCAGCATCCAGAGCCTTCCCTGCGGGCCAGCTGCCTGCCTGTGTGCAGGAAGGAGCTGCTGGAGCATGTGGGAAAGGAGGGGGATGGACAGAGAATAGCAGGAAAGCTTCACAGCTCTGCCCTGGACAATCAGATCCCGCCCTGGCAGAGGGCAGCCATGGTTAAATCCAGCTGGGACTGACTTCTCTGCTGAAGGATTGTGCTGTCCTGCACATGCTTTTCTGGGGCCCTGGAAAATCCCAGGAGCACAGGAAATGACTTGCAGTTCAGCTGGGATAAGTGTCAAAGATTGTAGAATCCCAGACTGGTTTGGGTTGGAAGGGACCTTAAAGCTCATCCCGTTCCAGACCCCTGCCACAGGCAGGAACACCTTCCACTAGAGCAGGTTGCTCCAAGTCCCATCCAAGATCTTTGCAGTGTTATGCTCAGATGCATGTAATTGTGACAATGCTTTTTAGATCTTCATTTGAATATTTTTATGTGCTTCCCTGCCCCACATGTCCATCCTGAAAGGTCTCTGTGGAGCTCTGGAGCTCCAGGGGTTGGCTCAGAGAACCATAGCAGGGATAATGCTGCTTGGAAAGCTTCCCATTCAGGGAGGATGTGTACTTCATCCTCACTCTGTATGGACTTTCTGGCCTGCATTTTCCCATTAGTTCTGGGTGGAAGGGTCAGCAGGGTCCCTACCACCCATCTCTACCTTCTCCACAGCCAGCCTTGAGCCTATTGCCTTCAGATCTGGGCTGGGGTGTAGCCTTTTGGATCCCATTTGATGTAATCACTGTCTTTACTAATCTGGCAGGCTTCTCTCTCCCAGCAGCATATTTACCCTTGGCAGATAAACTCAGCAGGAGTTTATCTATAGGGCTGTAAGACTGTTAAGTAACAATCGTGTCAGTGATTCAAACAAAGGTTCCTCTAAGCCCTGATGAACTTTGCAGCAGGGAAATGTTTTCACTTTAGCAGCTTGGCCCAGAAGTGTCAGTCGCTTTTAATCAAGCAAAGCCCTGAGTGTAGTCGAGTGTAGTCGTTGCTGCTTGAGGAATAGGTTCATGTGGCAAAAACCCTTCCCCACCTGCCTGTGCTGAGCAGTTCCATCAACTCCAGCACGCTGTTGGCTCTCCTGCTGCCCAGGCTGGGTGCTTTGTGCAGGGCAGGGATGTGGGTGCCTCTGCCTGCTCCAGAGGGCAGCTCAGTGTGTTGGCTTTTCTCTGAGCAGCAAGACAACTTCAGGGCAGAGTAAAGGATCCCGAAACACTAGAAATGGCTGCAAGAGGATTTCTCTGCCATGGCCACTACAGATGGAACCACAACCCTGGGATTTATGTTTGGATTTGGTGATCTTAAAGGTCTTTTCCAACCCAAATGATTCTACTTGGCTACTGCTTATTCTGGGGGATGCTGTCACTGTGACCTACAGGTTGTGGCTTCTAAAGTGATTACTGTGCCTCCACCCTCACCTCACTCCCTCGTTGGCCTGCCCCTTAAAAAAAGATATAGGGGCATAAACTAAACAGAGACAAACCAGCACGCACCACCTGCTTGTTATATTTGACTGCCGTGTTGGTCGGCAGTTGTGTCTTTGGGAGTTTCCTGGACCATGTTGTTTTTTCCCACTGCATTTGCTGGGGTAAAGTGAATCACAGAATCCCAGACTGGTCTGGGCTGGAAGGGACCCTAAAACTCATTCAGTTCCAACCCCCTGCCACAGGCAGGGACACTTTCCACTAGACCAGCTTGCTCCAAGCCCCGTCCAGCCTGGCCTTGAACACTGCCAGGGATGGGGCAGCCACAGCTTCTCTGGTCAACCTGTGCCAGCGCCTCAGCAGCCTCACAGGGAAGAACTTCTGCCTAAGACCTCATCTCAATCTCCCCTCTGGCAGGTTAAAGCCATTCCCCCTTGTCCTGTCCCTACAGGCCCTTGTCCAAAGCCCCTCTCCAGCTTTCTTGTAGCCCCTTTAGGCACTGGGAGCTGCTCTAAGGTCTCCACTTAAGGAGCCTTCTCTTCTCCAGGTTGAACAAGCCCAGCTCTCTCAGCCTTCACTGCTATAGGTGTGCTTCCCCAGAAAGCTCGCTCTGATTTACAGCGTGCTTCTCCCAGTTCTCCTTCCAGGGAAAGGGTGTGAAGAGAGTGTGATCCCTCCCTTTGGATGGCATTGTGCTGGGGCCAAGCCATCAGGAATGATTAATCCTCTGTCTCCTTTTCACAGAGCAAATGCTCTTGAGGAACAGCTGAAGGAGCAGGAGCTGAGAGCTGACCAAACACTGCTGGAGGAGATCAAGAAGCAGAGGGAGCTGCTGAGCAAAATGGAGAGGGAGAAGAGCATTGAGATTGAGAACCTGCAGGCCAGGTGGGGCTGGGACGGGGCTGGGTGGTCACAGGGCTCCTGGACCCACATCTACACGCTGGAATACATGTACAGGCTGTCACTTTGTGACTGCAGCCTTTGGGGACACAAAGTGCGGTCGACAGTGAGTTTAACTTCATGAAAGGCGTAACCAAAGTCATTATAAACATTGAGTTTTGGCTGCTTCTTCTACCTTCATTCCAAAATCAAGTCCCTCCTTTGATCCTAGTCTCAGTCCCTGTATTTGAACTTCCCTGATGCAGTTTCAATTTAAGCTCACATCTATGTGCCTGCCCTGCAGTGCGTGAATGAAGAGATTTGTTAGTGTTTATTCCTGTGAATGACCTGCGAAGCACATTTGATGCTTACGTGTTTTCCACCTTCATGGAAACCGGCAAATACCTGGGAAGGAAGAGTTGTCTGACAAGCAGTGTCCCAGGGTGCTTCATGCTACCTGTTGGCTTACAAAGGAAACTATCTTGTGGGAGAGGTTTAATTTGACAGTTTTTTTCTGCTGTTCAACCCTTGCAGCAAATGAAGGATGAAAGTGGTGGGGATTTTTACCAGGACAGTTACCATGGCAAATGGGTGTTACTTCACCTGGAGGAAGCAAAACCAAAGCCCTCTCTGAACCCCTGCACTGGCTCTGCCCAAGCCATGTCTCTGCTTTTTGGTGCCAAGCTGGGGCTTGTCCATGGACTGATAAAGCCCTTGGCCTAAAGATTAGAGTTGGGCCTGGTTGAGAAGAGCACAGTTGTAGCCACCAGACTTGCCAGAAGTCGTGCGAATGCCCTGCTTTGTGCCCTGGGAGTAGAAATAGTTGAGGTCTCAGAGCTTGCTTTGAAAAGAGAGCTCCCTGCTGGCTTGCCTTCAGCAGGTCCTAGTAAATATTCCCCGTGATGTTCCAGCCAGGTCTCCCACACTCGTGGTGCTTGGGTGAGTTTCTTACACATCTCTTTCCTGTTGCAGGCTGCAGCAGCTGGATGATGAGAACAGCGAGCTGAGATCCTGCGTCCCGTGTTTAAAAGCTAACATTGAACGACTTGAGGAGGTGAGGACTGGGGGTGCTGGAGTGCCCACACCAGAGTTCAGTTCTCATGTGAAATCTGTTTAATGTATGAGCAAATCAGCTGTTTCTGAGCTCCAGTCCCTGCCAAGCTTGCCTCGGACCAGAGCTATTCCATCCTACTATCCCTGCAGGATCCCAGGGTTTGTCTTGGAAGCTGGGATTAAGAAATCCTTAATAAATCAGTCTGTGCAGTGGTGGCAGCCCTGTCCTGCCTGATTAGCAGGGGACTCGTGCCCTCTTGTGGAAGCTTGTCCCCATCCCTGTGACCACAGCCCACAGCAGGACAGTCCACTTCAAGGGGTGGGGGAGAAGCAGCCATGCTTCATCTCTACATCCTGCCTGGGCACATGTGCTGTTGCTGGGATTGGAGAGTTGAGTCTCACAGGTGATAGAATCCCAGACTGGTTTGGGTTGAAGGGACTTTAAAGCTCATCCAGTCCCAACCCCCTGCCACAGGCAGGGACACCTTCCACTAGACCAGCTTGCTCCAAGCCCCATCCAGCCTGGCCTTGAACACTGCCACGGATGGGGCAGCCACAGCTTCTCTGGGCAACCTGTGCCAGTGCCTCAGCACCCTCACAGGGAAGAGCTTCTGCCTAAGAGCTCATCTCAATCTCCCCTCTGGCAGGTTAAAGCCATTCCCCCTTGTCCTGTCCCTACAGCCCCTTGTCCAAAGCCCCTCTCCAGCTTTCTTGTAGCCCCTTTAGGCACTGGGAGCTGCTCTAAGGTCCCCCCTTAAGGAGCCTTCTCTTCTCCAGGCTGAACCAGCCCAGCTCTCTCAGCCTGTATTCAAGGCCGTGCAGCTGCTGATGGGGCTGGGGTAGGAGATTTGCCAAGGCACCGCGATCTCCATGAGGTGGACGAGGTCCTCATTTTAGGAGAGGATGTGGGTTACAGATGTAACATGGTGCAGAGGCTGCGTTCTGTTTCTGTTCAAGCTTGTGGCAGATGTGAGATTAAAAATGCAGTGAAATCCAATCTCTCTGCCTGCTGAAGGCCCTCAAGCATTTCATCCACTCACAACCTTTGAGCCCATGGGGGAGCACTGCAGCTCCATCTCTATTTGATGTGGCCACAATGATGGTCTTTGTCTGCCAAGACCTTGTAAGCTCAGTGCATGGAGGCTGGGGTAGGCAAACCACTGTGGGCCTGAAGATAAATTACCTGCCTAGGTGTGTTTAACCACATAAAGTTGGTTTTGATCCTTAATCTCCCTCAGAGCCGCACTGGTTTTCTCCACAGTTAATGGGATTAACAGAGAGCGAGAAGTGCAATCCTCTCTGCTGAGGAGGAGTTTGTTGTCAGCATTGCATTTCCTCCTGGTGGGGTTTTTGGTGCTCTCCTCCATGGACACCCCAGCCTCAGCAGCTGGAGCTTCCTCTTGGAGCCATTCTCACCTCTTCATGGCATGGGTCATCCAGCACCAGTGCTGGCTGGGTTTTTGTGGCATTTTTGGCTGTCTGAAAGCCAAAAGGGGCTTTCATAAGGGGACCAAGCGGGAGAGCTCGGCTGTATGTTTTCCATCCTGGTTTGAACTGGCTGTATTCCTTCTTGGGTCAGCCCTCAGTTAAATTCTTTCATATCTGAAACAAAGGATGAGCATCCCTAGAGTAGCTTAACATCTTGGATTCATGGCTTTTCTGAAATCCAGACCTCATTTTGTGTCTCTTCTTGGCCTGTAGCCCTTTGCTGGCCCCTGGCCCACCGAAGCAGTGTCCCACACCAGGGTATTTGCCTGTGTGTGTTTGTTCTTGAGTCATCTCTTACTGCCTCTCTCTTAGCAATGCTATTTTGGTGTGTGGCTCTCCTTGCTGCTGCCAAAGCACTCAGGCTCTGAAGCTGCCCGCCAGCAAATGAAATCCCAGCAGGCAGAGCATCCAGATGCGTCAGCAAGAAGAACCTTCCCCATGGTGCTCAGCATGTGCCATGTCCTTGAGCAAGTGGGAAGAGTCCTGGCAAGCACCAAATGAAAACGGGCCCTGAGACTCTTGCTCTGTGTGTCATTACAGGAGAAGCAGAAGCTGCTGGATGAGATCGAAGACCTCACAGTGCAGCTCACAGGGGAGCAGGAGAAAAAGAGGAAGATGGGAGACAAGCTGAGTCAGGAGAGGCACCAGTTTCAGAAGGAGAAGGAGTCAACACAGGAGGTAAGTAGAGCTGGGGCTGTTTGCCACAGCCCTGGCCTGCTAATCCCCCAAGGTAGGGCTGTGTGAGGAAGCTGGCCTTGGTAGCCTCCAAAAATAGGTGTCACTGGAGCTTTTGGTCCTGCTGGGACAGAGAAAGGTCATACAGCAGCTTCAGTATAGAACATCTGTGGCTTTTGCCTGTGTCAAAATTCAACCCAGCGTGTCTGCATCTGCAGACCCATGGGGCTGTGCCACCTCCCGTCCTTCTTCTGCATGGGACAAGCACGAGGATGACGGCACATGGAGCCAACAGGCATTAGCAGGCAGGAGGAGAGGGGTGCAAGGCTGCCTGGGGGAGAGCTGCCAGCCTCTGTGTACTTAGGGGCAGAAACTCAGCCCCTTCCAGGCATCTGGGGTTGGTAATTCCAGCTGGAGACTCAAGCAGGGCTTTCTGTTACAATTGGAAAGGGGCTTTGGGCCTCAAGGTGGAGATAATTGTCATTGTGGTGATGCCAAGAGCACTTGAGTGAGGTGGGGAGTCACCACACTGGGTAGGAGGGAGCTCCCCAAGCCCATGGAGGTTCCTGATGTGGTCTGTCTGCTGCTGCATGGTGCTGTAGCCCAGTCCTTCCAGGGCTGCTGTCATGGGTTTCAGTAGCTTCCCCTCTTCTGTCTGCTAGAGGTGTGGGAGAGGAAGGGGAAGGCCCCCAGAAGGATCTGTTAATCCTGCTGCAGCAAAGATGGGGCCCAGCCAGGGACCAGTGCGAGCTGCCAGGCTTGCAGGGGTTGTGGCACTCAGTTGTCCTCTTCTTCTGTGCTGCAGCTCATCGAGGACCTCCGGAAGCAGCTTGAGCACTTGCAGCTCTTCAAACTGGAAGCTGAGCAGCGGAGGGGCAGGAGCAGCAGCATGGGGCTCCAGGAGTACAACAGCAGGACACGGGAGACGGAGCTGGAGCAAGAGATCAAGCAGCTCAAGCAGGTACCCAGTGCTGGGCAGGGAGGGAAGCGTCTTGAGGCTGCTTGGGGATGCTGATTCCCTGACTCCCTGACCCGAGGAGTGGTCAGCAGGAGCCTGGGGGCTGTTGCAAGGAGGTGACCCTGGATCTGGCAGCCCACTGCCTTCTCACTCTCCTGTCCTGGGACAGCAGAGGTTGGCTCCTTCTGAGAGAGCCTCTCGCTCTGCCAAGACTGAGTCAGGAGACTGCGTGTTGTTCCCAGTGCTGCATGAGCTGCTCTGAGGGCACCACATGCTTCAGCAGCATCTGATTTGTCTGTTGTGAGCAGGATAACAGGAACCTGAAGGAGCAGAATGATGAACTGAATGGGCAGATCATTAACTTGAGCATCCAGGGAGCCAAGAACCTCTTCTCAGCCTCCTTCTCTGAATCCCTGGCAGCAGAGATCAGCTCAGTCTCCAGAGACGAGGTACGTGCCATGAGGAACTGCTTACCTCAGCCACATCTTCCTGGGGTGGCTGGTGCATCTCGTCTCAGCCTATGAGGGCTGCTATGGCCCTGTCTGTAATCCAGCTCACTCCCAAAATCCACTCGAAAGCAGTCATGAGCTAAAAGCTACCCACACAACTGTTTGAAGAGCTTGCAGGACTTCCCTGCCTGCCAGCCTCCTTCCTGGGAAGAGGGGAAGCTGCTCCCTGTTTGCTGATCCTGTCAGCTCTGCTTTGCTGCCATGTGACAGCCTTCCTCTTCCTGGGACACACCAGCCACCATGGCACGTGTCTGTCTGCCTGTATGTCTTAAAACCCCAGGGCAAAGGGAGACGGGTGCTCCCTGCTTTCTACATCCTATCTGGCTGAGGACTTGAGGAAGGTGAAGAGAGGGCAGAAGGAGCAGCTGAGGGAGTTCTCCCTGATTGCTTATACATGGCCAGGAACATCCCAGGCCAGAGTGAAGAAAGGGGGAAACCTCCATGGTTGCAGAGAGCTGTGAGAAGCCCCATTCCTGTGCTGGAGCAGCAGACCCTGACCACTCGCTCCCTTTCTCCCTCCTTTGCAGCTCATGGAAGCAATTCAAAAGCAAGAGGAGATCAATTTCCGCCTGCAGGACTACATTGACAGGATCATCGTGGCCATCATGGAGACAAACCCTTCCATCCTGGAGGTGAAGTAAGGGCGGCTGAGAGCCGCTGGCTGCACACTCGGCAAGGGGTGTGCATTTGCTGCTCTGAGAGGATAAAGGGGGACGGGGAACGTCTTTGCTCTTGATGAAGGCACGAGGAAGCATCGCGTCAGGTTGGCGGATGAATTAGCTGGCGGAGCAGGGATAAGGAAGACAAGCAGCAAATCTTTGTTGTCTGACTCCAATGGTTTGAAACCCTTCTGGCTTTTGGGGGGTGAAAGGGAACCTGGAGAAGAAACACAGGCAACAGGAAGCTGCCTGTGAACCTGGAAACTGTCCCCACAGCAGCGTTGGACCCTCTGGGTGCTGGACGTGAGCAGGAGCTGTGAGGAGATGGGGGAGGAAGCAGTGGCACTGACGCTTTCCCTCGCTGCCCTGTCCAGCCCAAGTATCTGCTTTGCCAAAGTGTCCCTGACACACTCACTCACTGGGGCAGATCTGGGGGAGAGGGAAGCATGTCCCAGGCTTGTAGAGGGTTCTGCTTGGTTTGTTTTTTAATTACCTTAATGCAAATGTCCTCATTCAGCTGGCACAGTTAATCCTTGCCCTGCTGCTCCTGTTGGGAAGGGGTTGCGTGCTGTCTTCTCTCCCTTGGTGGCAGGCACAGGCAGGGAGCGGCAGTTTCAGGACACTTTGTCACCTGCCTCCTTATTTATTTGGCTGTCCGTGGCTCACTCCTGTGGGCACGTCGGCATTCCGGGCTCTGCTGCCCTCCTCCCAGCTCCACGGATGGCTCTGAGAGGAGAGGCGCCCTCAGCCCCCACTGCAGACACATGGATGCTGTCTGTCTGTCCAGCCTGCAGGGACCAAGGGGAAAGGCTGCAACTCTTCAGTTTGCACCAGAGGCTGGTCCTGGCGTACATGGAGCTGCAGCAGAGAGGGCTGAGCTCTCCCAAAGTCCCGGCGTGGGGACAGTGGCCTGTGCCATTCCCACCAGGAGCAGGGCTCTGCTGGTGATAGCTGCAGTCCTGGAGGGAGGGCCCGCTCCAGCTGCCTTTCCCGCTGCTTCCCTGTGCTGCAGGTGGGGATGGAGCCACCACTGTCGTGTCTCAGGCTGGGCTGAGGTCCCTCTGTGCCGCTGGGGAGAGGAGACCAGAGGTGCAACAGCAGCTCCCTGGGAAACAAAAGCCATGTTTACACCAGACAGCTTTCGGCTGGCTGGAATGTAGCGTGACCCTGGGGAGCAGCTGCGAGAGCCAGCCTGCTCCTGTCCGGCACCGGGAGGAGAAGCCAGCGGCCTCCCAAGGATCCAGCTTCAGGTCAGGCCCAAAGAGCCATTCTTCCTGCTTGCAGGTTCGGAGGTGCCAGGAGCGGCCTGAAAACGGAAGCCAACAGTGATCCCTTGGTGGGTGCCCGCTCCTCCCCACAGCACTTCCACGCACGCAGGCGGCGCCTCTCTTCCCATGGCAGCAGAGCTGGGTGTCACCCGAGGGTGGCACCTACCACAGCCTTATCCCTGCTGGGTGCTCCCCGCGCCATCGGCTGCCACCACCCTCCCTGCTCACACCGCTCCTGCGGGTGCTCAACCCGGGGTGAGCCCCATCCCCTTGGGCGAGGGGGGATGGACACTCCCTGCACACCCCGTCCCCCCCTGCCCCGGGTCCGCGGGAAGAAGCCACGTAATGTACATTTCCAGAGAAGTTTTGGGTGTAAATCAGTGTATACATGGAGAGGGAAAATTTTTCTATCTTGTAGAGTAGGTATTTTTATAGAATGAAGGTTGCTCATTTTTTTAATACTTTAAAGAAGAGAGAAATGTATCTGTGTATACACAAAAGCATATATATATATATGTATAAATATATAAATATGGGAGATCTGCCTTTCTCCACTTGGGATCTTGGATCCCCAGTTCTCAAACAATCGTCTTTTTTTTCCCTGTCTCTCACAAAGAGGTACTGTAACTGTAAATAAGCACCGGGGAAAAGTTCTAAGCACTGACTTGCACATTCACCATGCTTTAAAATCCTTATGGAAATAGAAACTAAAAACTGGACTTCCCAGAAATGTTCCTGTCTTCCCCACCGGTATGTGAAAGAAGTTCCCCCCCCTCCAAAAAAAAACCAACAAGCAACAAAAGAGGCAAAACCAGTATTGTCTTAAATGATGTATCAATTCTTGTCCGATTAAAAGCTGTTACTATTCCTGCCCGGACACCTTCTTTCCACATGGATGTCAATGACGCAGAGCATCCCAGTGCTGGCTCCCCAGCAGGGCAGGATGGGGGTGGAAATGCTCCAGCCCCAAAGAGGGCCCTGATTTGGGGAGATGTGGATGGGGAGCCAGGACCCAACTGGCTCAGGGGGGGCTGGAGTGAAGGGGAGCCGAAGCCTCTGTGCAGGTGGGATGTGGGGGGTTCTCTTTGCTGGCGGGATGAGGGACATTCAGAGCTTGTCCCTTCTCCATGTGCCCTGCTGCTCTGGAGGGGTTGGGCTGACTGGGGCAGGCTGTGGCTCGGCGCTGGTGGGACTCGCTGGGCTCTGCTCCAGATAGGGGCACGGAGGCCTTCCCAAGCCCTCCTTACACTGCGCTAAACCTCTCTGAGCGCCCGGCTGCTGGAACTGCTCTACAAATCCCTTAAACGCTCTTACCCTCCCTGCTAAGCTGCTCCACTCCCCTCTGCGCTTCCCTCCGTCTGGAAGCTGCCCCGCAGGGCCTGGGTGTGCAGAATTCCCGCTCTGCTCCTGGGGTGCCTCTGGATGGCTCCAGGCTGCTGCTCTGAACTCCTCCAAGCAGCTCCACAGCAGCCAGAGCTGCTGCAAAAGAGCTCCGAGGGCCTCTGTGTGCTGGGAGGTGCCTGCTGACGCACTGAGAAACACCCCAGAGTGTTTCAGACTGCTTCCTGCTGTGCTGAGCAGCACCGAGGGGCCTAAAGCATCCCTGAGCATCTCTAAAGCACCTCTATTGCACGCCAAGCCTTCTCTGAACACCTCCAAGACTGATTTTACAGCTCCTCTGAAAAGCTCAACCTCCAGCATCCTGAAGCTGATCTAGGAATGGGGGAAGTAGATGACTCTGGGGGCATTGGTAGTGCTGGGCTGCCTCAAGGAGCTGCAAACCACCTCCAAGCAGCTCAGAGCTTGGGAAGGACAGACCCCTGGCACAGAGCTGCAGCTCTTGAATTGCTCAAATAGCTCTCAGGCTCCTCAACCCAGCACTAAAAGGCACCAAGATGCTAAAACTGCTTAGAGCCACTCAGAGTAGCTCTTGAAGCCCTCTAAAACTCTTACAAAACTCCTTGAAATAGCTCCAAATGGATCGTAGAGATGGTCTCGTAGCAGCTCTGAGGCTCTCCAAACCTCCTCTGCATGGCTGTGAAATGCCTCAAGTGCTCTAACGCTCCCTGAAAGGCCCCTGAACCTCCTCCAGCCCTCTCAAACGCACCTCTCAACAGTGCTCAAACCTTCCAAGAACGCCTCTAGACTTCTCCAACCAGTCTCAAACCACCCTCAACTCCTTCTGGGTGACACCAGAGAGGGGTAAAGAACCCTCAACCCATGCCGTGCTGCTTCAAAGCTGCTCCAAAACGCACCAGCAATGACCTGTGGCTGCTCAGAAGCACCCAATTTCTCCTGCACGGAGCCTGAAAAGGGCTGTAAGTGGCTTCAAACCTCTCCAGCCTCTTTGAAGCTGCTCTAGAAGAGCCCTGAAGCTCTGAAAGCCATCCGGAGTCTCTAGAACAGCTCTGGAGCTGCCACAAGCTGCTCTTGTGCAGCACGGCGCAGGCTTGGCACAGTGCTGGCAAGCTTCTGAGCAGCTCCAGGCAGCTCAGGGTTCATCTCTATTAGAAACAAACCTAAATGCCTTTAAACAAATGTATTTCCTATAGGGTTAGAGGTTTGTGGAGCTTCTGTAGCTCCAAAGCTCCGAGGGGCAGCTGAGCTGGTTCTGAAGCACTACTCTGAACACCACTGCGGAGCTCCAGCTTCCCCTTTTCTTGCAGTGGGATGCTCTGATCATTGACAGGAGGAACTGGCTAGCGCCGAGCAAGGGCTGGACTGTGGTTGTGTGCTGGGGTTTCAGCCAACCTAATGTAGAGTCCCAGTGCCCCCACACTGCTCCTGGCTTCAGTGGCAGCACCCAAGGATGAGCTTGAGGTGCTCTGCCAGTGCGGGCAGGATGTGGGATGCAGGTAGGGCTGCTGTGAGTTCCCAGCCATCCTCCGGCCCCTGTCACCCACTTGGGTTGTCCTGTCACTGCACCAGTGCAAAGGAAGGGGTGAAAGGATGAAGAGACAAAGCCACTGGGAAAGCTGGGCTGCTCTCGATCTGACCCTTATCCAGTGTGACCCCAAGGGCAGCAGCCCTCTCCCATCACAGTCCTCCCAGCACCCAAAAAGCTGCAGGATGGGTGGTGGGAGCCCATCCCACGGTGCCAGCAGGCACCTCCAAATGTCCCCCCAGGCTGGCCATGACCAGGGCAACCACCACCATGTCCTGCATCCTGTGGGAAGGGGGTTGTGTTCAGTAGGACCCCATGGGGCTGGGGCCAGTGCAGGAATGTGAAGAGCAGGGTGAGGAGCAGAGCTCCCACTGCAGGACCCTGCTTAGTGAAGGGATTTCCAGCTCCTTCCACACCTGCTGCCGATGCCGGGATGGGGCTGCGATGGAGTTAACCCTTGGCAGACAGGGTGGGAGCGGGACGGATGATGCCCCAAACCCTGTGCATCCCTCTGGCTAAGGGGGCAGCCCCACTGCAGGCCCCTCACGCTGGGGTGCTCATGATCCCTGTGGCTGTTCCCCAGGGATGCTCCAGAAGCTCAGGCCGGGGACACAGCCCCTGGAAGGGACAGCCACACCAGAGAACAAAAGCACTGAACCAAACACCCCACACACCCAGCCCTGCCTGCCGCAGCGTGTGTTGAACCCTTCCTCCACTCTGGAAACCCCTGGGGGAGCTGAGGCTGTACGGCCTGCCTGCGACCCCCAACCTGGCCGGGACCCCCTGGCTCGGCGGGTCCCAGGCAGCGCCCCCAGCGAGGAGACCCAAGGCAGACGCTGCAGCAGCGGAGAGGCCCGGGCTGGTGCGATGGGAACACGGGCAGCGGGGCAGGGCCCGGGGGTCCGGGTGGGGCGGGGGCTGGGGCAGCACCTCCCCCTGCCCTCCCCCCGCGCCGGTCCCCTCCCCTTTCCCTCCCTCCGAGGGCAGCCGGCGCCGTTCCGTCCCGTCCCGGGGCTCCGCTGCGCTCCCCCCGGTACTGCCGCCGCCTCCCATGCGGGTGCCCCCCCTCTCCCCGCCATGGCCCGGCTCTCCGTTAAGGAGCATCTGGACGGGATCCTCTCAGACTTCGAAGGTGCGGCCGAAGCTGCGGGACCTCCGCGGGTTCGGGCCCGGGCGTCGGAGGGGGGGACCCTCGGAGGCTGGGTATGAGCGGGGGGTTGATGCCGCTTGTGCCGGGCAGCTTGGGGGGGATGGGATGCATCGTGGGGGGCTGCGCGTGGGAGGGAGACGTGCTGCCCCCCCCCCCCAGTCCTGCTCAATGGGGCACGGTGGGGACTGTGTTCCCCCTGCCCGAGTCTGGGTATCGTTGGGAGGGCGGCTGCGCATTGTGGGGTCGTGTTGGGGTGCTCATGGGGGCGTTGTGCCCCACGGGGCGCACGCTGCGCGGTGCCAGGGGGAGCTGTGGGTGTTGGCAACCCCTGTGCTCGAGGTGTGCGGGCGGGCCGGGGGCTGCGGAGTGGGGGGTCCCGGGACGGGTTCTTCATTCTCCCGCCCGCGATGATCTCCGGCCGCTTCCCGGAGGCCGCGGCGGGAAGAGCCGGGAGCGGGGCCGGGGCGGGCGGCGAAACCCGACCCGAGGCCGGTGCTGCCCACGACGGGGAGGAATGTGTGCACCTACCCCGGCACCTTAACCCCGGCTCTGCCGGGCTGACCCCACATCCTCACCCCCCCGCATCTTCTTTGCAACCCTTCCTCGCCCTGCGCCCCCCCGCTGTCGCACCCCATCACTCCGGACACGGCCTGGGGTCTGGGTGAGGATGGGTCAGGGGCCAGGGGCAGGTTTGGGGTGAAAAGAGGCGTTTTGGCGTGTCTTGGGCGCTGAGATGGATGAGGGAGGGGGATGCCGGCCCCATGGCCCTCGGCAGCTCTGGCCGGGAGGTGGAGCAGGGCAGAACCGGCGACAGAAATACCTGCCCCGGGGAGGGCTGTTATTAGCAGCACCCGCGCCTTGGCCCCTGACCCCTGCACAGCCCCGAGCACAGAGGTGAGCAGGGGAGGGAACCAGGACCGAACTCCCACCGCCCCACTGCCCCTAACAGTGGCCAAGCCGGGCGGCCGAGGAAGAGGAAAGCGAGGACAGTTTCATGCCTTTGGGTGCTATGCTGGGGCAGGCTGGCACAGAGTGGGGATGAAAGGGCCTCCCACAGCAGGCAGCCACCCGCTGCTTGGAATAGGGTGAGGAACCAGCTGCTGGCACCAAAGGTGCCATTCAGCAGAGCTGCTGCACGGCAAAGGCACTTCCTTCCTGCGGGGGCTTCGTGGGGGCCCTGGCTGCTCAGAGCTGCTGTGGTGATGCCAGGCAATGGTGCACGGGGGAGAGAGGACCCCCCATCACAGCCAAGCATCCCGTGGCTTCTCCGTCAGGAGGCTTTGAATGGGAGCCGGGCACTGTGATGCCCATGGGGTGGTTGAGGGGAATCCATGTGGGGAGCACATTCACACCACCAGGAGCCCGGGATGACAGCTTGGGCTTGTGGTTGCTGTCACTGCTGCGAAGCTGCATGGGAAGCATGGCTGCAGCCCCCTGCATGGGCTGTGACCGTATGGCTTCATGTAGGGATAGCTCTGGCCATCAGCAGGCGTCAGGATTAATGCCATGAGAGGGGGTAGAATCCTCCCCAGCATGGCTGTTGGGATGGATGTAGAGGGAAGAGGTCTGTGGTGGAGGATCCGGTTACTTGGGAAGGATCCCTTACAGGGGAATAAAGCGAAGGATCTCTTACAGGGGAATAAAGCAGGCAGTGTGCGGCACCGGCCCTCCCGGCACAGATAAACCGGGGAAACAATGCAGCAGCGCCGGGAGGCCGCCGGTGCAGGGCTGGTTTCCCATGCGCGGTGGGCTCACAGCGCACCCGGCTGCACGGGGGCACCTCCGGGTGCTGGCACGGCTGGGGAGGCGGCAGAGCCCAGCCACGGGTGCCATCGGGTGCCACTCTCATGCCTCCATCTCTCTCTCTCTCTGTTCCCAGCGCTCAAAAAGTCGTTTGAGGCAGAGGATGGGGACGAGGCGCCCTGCTCCCCGCTGATGTCCCCACTGCCCTCGGGCACTGGCGGGAGCCCCCGGCCGCTGCAGCCCTGCCACCCGCCCTGCTCCGGCAGCGCTGCCAGCCCGGCCCCCAGCCCCGTGCTGCGCAGCCGGCTCAGCACCGGCCGCGCCACCGGCACCGGCGGCGCCCGCGTAGCCTCCTTCCAGCCCTGCCAAGGCTTCGCCGCAGGGCCGGGCAGTGACGGCGAGAGCCTCCGCAGCTCGTCCTCTAGCCTGGAGAGCCCCGCGCCCACCGCGCCCCCTCCGCCGCCCCGCACCCCCCCGGCCGCCGGCGCTGGCTTGAAGAAAGTCCCGTCCCACGGTAGCGTCTTCCCGGTGGAGCTGGAGCACCCCCTCGGCGGCACCGCCGCCAGCCACGGCTCGCTGCCAGCGCTGGACCTGCACATCGCCGAGGAGCCGGGGATGGGCACCCCCCCGCCAGACCCCCTGCTATGGGATACTCAGAGCCCTTCGACCCAGCTGCACACCCGACAGCCTTCCTCCTCCTCCTCCATGGCCCCATACGATGGCATCGAGGCGTCGCTGGGGCTGGCCGAGGGGCCAGGGGGGCAGGACTTGTCCCTCTGTGTGCTGTCCCTGCCACAGCCGAGGATCAGCCTTGGTGCCAGCCCCATCCCATCCCACTGGCCCCCAGCACTGCCCCGGGGCCAGGGTGGGGCAGCTCCGGCCCCCACTGTTGCCCCTTCCCCTGGAAGGGCTGAGGGGCCACCACCGGCCCCACAAGCTGCCACCTTCAAGCTTGTGTCGCAGCCGCAGACGGTACAAGTGAGCTCCCAACCTGCCTTCCTCGGAGGGCCGGTGCTAGTGCCGGCACTGGGGACCCCGGCAGTGCCTGGTGGAGTCGAGATGACCCCCCTCAGTGCTGGGGTGCTCGGACCCTGCATGGCGGCAGAGGCTGTGGTGACGCCAGAGCACGGTAGGACTCGCTCCTGTCCCCTTTCCCTAGCAGCACTCCCTTGCTGCGTGCAGTGTTCCCCTGTTGAGCCAATGTGGGGTGAGGGTTGGAGCAGGGTGATGGTGATGCTGGGGACAGGATGATCCCCACCAGCTCCAGGGGGCCGTGGGGTGCATTCGGTGTGTGGTATGTGGGGGGAGGGCTGTACGCGTGGAGCTGAGCACAGTGCTGGCAGCACTCCCAGCCCTGTGGTGCCTGGCAAGCTTCCTGTGCCACCCTGGCACTGATTGTTTTCCCCAGCGCAGGGAGACAGGTCAGGATGCATGTGGCCCATCGGCAGCAGTGCCGGGCCTCGCGCGTGCCGGCTATCGCCACGATCTTGTCTCACATCCAGCACTTTCTTCCCCTCTCATCCCTCTCCTTGCCTGGGCACAGGGATGGATCCTGTTACTCCCTTCCTGGGGGTGGGGGGGAGCAGAGGAGATGGCAGGGGGCCAAGGTGCACTGGGGCATGCTTGGCACACGCCAGGGAGAAGATGCTCCTGTTGCAGCTGTGCCCTTGGCTCCCACCATGCCGGCGTGGGTGCAGCCAGGCCAGTGCCCTCCCCGCGTGTGAGGCGTGGGACCATCAGTGTCCTCTTTTCCGATGGCTGTTCTGGGGAAGGCTGGAGGACGTCGGGGTGGCAGGAGACGGTGCTTGGGGCTCATTGGTGTCATAACAGCTGCCGTCGCCGGGCTTTAAGTACTGACGCCAGCAAAGGCATCCATACCTCTGCTCCAGGCTGGCGTGAATCATCTCCCAGCAATGCCTGTGGCCGCACTGCCCAGCCAGCCTGGCTGCCCTGCTGACCGACCGGCACTGCCCATGGCACCGGCCAGGTGCATGGGCAGAGCTCGGGATGGGCCGGGGTGATGGGGACATGAGAGGACAATGCTTAGGGCCCAACTGGGGTGATGGGGATATGGAAGGACGATGTTCAGGGGTGAGCCGGGGTGATAGGGATATGTAGGACAATGCTCAGAACCAATCCAGGGTGGTGGGGATGGTGCTTGGGGATGAGCTGCAGTGATGGAGATGATGCTCAGGGCTGGCCCATGGTGATGGTGAGGTGGCTGAGCATAGCACACAGAGCGGGCCATGAGCCATCGAGCAGCATGTGGGCACCGTCTGCCTTGCAGATGGCACGGGGTTGGCAGGCACTGCTCGGGCACAGCAGTTTCTCTGCCAGGAAGAGGTGTGGATACATTGCTTCCTCTGCGGGGACCAGAGCAGCCCCCAGCCAGTGCCACCCATGGTGTCCATGTGACACGTCAGTCCCGCGCCCCATGGGAGGATGCACTGAGCAAGCCACCATGTTTCACTTCCACACGGGGCGAGCCTGGGTCATCCACGCAGGGCTCGGGGCGAGGAGGAGGAGGAGCAGAGGAGGAGCCATAGGCTGCAGCCACCCTCCCCGCCTGCACCCCAGGAGCCATTTGGCCTCGGTGACCAGGTCTTGGTGGCAGCAGCCCCGGCTCCAGCCGGCTTGCCCAGGTAGGAATGGCATTGGGCAGGGTGGCAGCGAGCAGGGCAGGGTGAGGGTCCCCGGTCCCTGGTGGGCAGGCGGTGCTGTGGGGTGCAGGGTTTCACTCCATGGTTCACTTCTGCTTCTGCTCACCACCAGCACCGACAGTCCCAATCCCGTGCTGTCCTTTCACAGCCAGGCAGGCTGGCTCTGGGTCCGGCTGCAGATGGGGTTTGTCACCACTTGTCCCCTTGTGTTGTGCTTGGCACTGGAAGAGGCACCAGCGTGCCTGGGTCATGCTGGCGGGTAGAGCTGTGGTGAGCTCCTCACTGGTGTGGTGGGCACCGCTCCCTCCACATCCCTAAATCCTCCATCCCTTTGCCAGAGGGCTCAGCTCCCTCATGCCCACCCAATGGGAGCCACGCTCTCCCCATCCAATGTCCTGTTTGGTGCAGTAGCGAGTGGCTGGAACAGGAGCTCCTCTCCCAGCACCCTCCACCCCAGAGACTTATTACAGGGCAACCAGCCAATTAGCCCTGCATCAGTCATTAAATCCATGGAGGACACCACGGACCTGGGACTGCTTGTCCCTGCCTGGAAAACAAGAGCATCTTAATGAGTCCTGGAACAGGTCTGGCTGCAGGAGCCATTAGCCCTGGAGGTGCGTGGGGATGCAAAAGAGCTTCCACGTGGCTGTGGCTGCCGGCTGTTGCCAATGGGGCTTTTCAGCAGCAAGGGCAGGGACATGGTGGGGCTCCAGCCCCACAAGAGGCAGCTGTGGGTGCTGCACCGCGGGAAGCAGCCCGGGGAGCTGGGGATATGATGCAGGCACCACTACATCCTGCCTGTGGTGAGCGGCCTCCCTGGGTGGCTCCAGGCAGTGGCTGCATCGCTTGGTTCCGGATGTGTCCCGGCAATCGCTGGGGGCTGGCAGGGACCAAGGTGGGGGTACAGGGGACGGGTGTCCCCTGGAAGTGGTGGCATGCCCAGGTCAGCATCAGGGGGTTCCCACCTCCCTGTCTGCCTGCAGAGCATCCCAGCAGCACCGGGCAGGTACTGGCCCTTGGCCCCCCCTGGTGGGCGTCGTCGCTGTCACCAGGAAGCCCCCAAGTGTTTCACCACTCATGAGGAGCACCCTGACCCACAGGGCGTGGAGGGGGGAGCCGCAGCTGTTCCCAACCCCACCACTGTCCCGGGCGGTGGGTTTGTACCCACCAGTGGGCACAGGGTGTTGGGTGCCCCCTGAGATGCTATTGCCAAGGCAATGGGCATGTCCAGCTCCACCATCTGGTACCTCGGGCTGGACCCTGCACACGTGTTCCTGTCCCCAGGTTGCGTGGCACTGGGCCGCGGCCTCGGCAGGGTTTGGCTCCCTCGCCCCCCTCGGCCTTCATCAAGCTGCCACTCGAGCCTCGCCAACGCTGGGAGCTAGCTGGCACATATGTGGCAGGCTGCAGCGTGGGGGGACGCAGGCGCCGTGGGGCACTGCAGCAGTGCCACCTCCCAACACCTCAACTCACCATGCCGGGACTGGGCATGGGTGCTGCTTGGGGGGCACAGGGTGCTCCCTATGACAGGGTGACAGTGGGGATGGTTACCCACAGCCGAGCGCTCCTGTGCCCCTTCGGTGCCACCCGTGGGGGTGCTGGGTGCCATGGGGTGGGAGGAGGCATCCCCGTGGTGAGGTGGCGCCGGCAGACTCAGCGCAGGGGCTCGGCTGTGCGGGGAGGGGGCTGCGAGGGGAGGGAGGGAGCAGGGAGGGATGTTGCCATGCTGGTCATGCGTGGGAGCCGCAGCCTCGCCGGAGCTGGGTTTGGTGCCAGCCGGAGGAGAGGGGGCCGGGCTGCGGCGCTCATGGGGACGGGGATGCTGGTGGCGCGCAGGGAACCCCCCCTGGCCATAGCGGAGTGCTGAGCGAAGGCACCGCCGCGCCAAGGTAGGACTGAACAATGGCTGGGTCGGGCAGGAGGAGGAGGGGGATGAAAGGGCTCGGGGGGGGGTCCTCAAGCCGCTGCACAAAGGGCTGGGACGGGTGCGGGGCTCTGGTAGCCCCCAAGCTGGGCACAGCAGACCATGCACGGCCCCGGGGTTGTGCCAGTGCCTGCGCTGCTCCTGCCCAGCATCACCGGGACCACAGGCAGGTGCCCCCTCCCCACGGCAGGCACTGGTGGGTATGATGGGGGGGGGGGGCAAGCCCTGCCCCATGCCCGGAGCCCCCCGGGTGGGCAGCCGGTGGGACAGGCAGGGTGGCACAGCCACTGCGAGGATACCAGTGTGGCACATTCCCGTCCCCCTCTGCCTGTGGGCTGCCCGTTGCCATGCCGAGCCTCGCCGGCTGCCAGGAATGTGCCGGGGTGGCTGCTGCCGGGACAACGGCGCTGGCACAGGGGTCTGGGCTCACCCAGCTTTGCCCACCCATGCAGGGAGCAGCCTGGAGCCTGAGGAGCGCAGCATGGAGCCGCCGGCTGAGCCGGAGGAGGAGGTGCCCATCACCACAGCGCCCGGCCCAGCAGGATGCCAGCTCTTTGGTTACGTGGGAATCGAAGCTGTGCTGGACCAGATGAAGATCAAAACCATGAAGACGGGCTTCGAGTTCAATATCATGGTTGTGGGTGAGCGCCAGGCATGGGGTTCGTCCTGGCTGGGGCAGGAATCCCAGCTCTGATGCCACCGTGCCAGGGGGAATCATGCTTTTAAGGGATTTGAAGGGATTTAAGCAGCAATAAATTGAAGAGGAGCAACATCCCATACCCCATAATGCAGTGATGCTGGTGGGTGAGATCAGCTCAGACTGGGGTGCTCCCAAATGGGTACCGAGGGGTTATTGCCTTGGGAATAAATTTGTTTGGGGGATAGACCAGAGCTATCCCTGCCTCTGGGATGCTCCCAAATATGTACCAAGGTACTATGGAATAAGTTCATTGGAGGGACAAACCAGAGCTATCCCAACCTCTGGGATGCTCCTAAATGGATCCAGAGTGGGATTAATTTCTTGTGGGGGACAAACCAGAGCTGCCGCATCCCTGCAGGGCAGAGTGGGCTGGGGAAGTCGACAATGGTGAACACCCTCTTCAAGTCCAAGGTGAGCCGCAAAGCCTCGCAGCCCGGCCAGGAGGAACGCATCCCCAAGACCGTGCAGCTGCAGTCCATCACCCATGGTACAGTCACCACCACGGGGTTGTGTTCCGCCAGCCCTGGGGAGAAGCAGGGGATGCTGTGTCTGAGGCTGTATTCATGGCCTCAGAGCCTCCACCCCAAATCCCCTGCTGCTCCTCATGTTTGGTCCCTGCTGACCCACATCTCTGCCCCATAGTCATTGAGGAGAAGGGTGTGAAGATGAAGCTGACGGTGACAGACACACCAGGGTTTGGGGACCAGATCAACAATGAGAACTGGTAGGACACCCTGGGGTGCAGTATCCCAGCTTGGTGAGTGGCAGTTTTGGGTGACGGTTGAGCTCAGATACTGTCCCCCAACTCCTTATCCTCAGCTGGGACCCCATCATCAAATACATCAACGAGCAGTACGAGAGGTACCTTCGTGAGGAGATCCTCATCACTCGCAAGAGGAAGATCCCGGACACCCGGGTCCATGGATGTGTCTACTTCATCCCTCCCACGGGTCACTGGTGAGTCCCCACTCACAGCATCCATGGGTACTCCCTGCTTGGTGTTTTGTGTCACCCTGTGATGATGGTGATAGGGTCACCCTGGGGTGATGGTTGTGGGGTCACCCTGGGGTGGTGGTGGTGTGGTTGCCATGAGGTGATGCTGGTGGGTTCACCCTGGGGTGATGATGACCCTTGTCAGGCTGCGCCCACTGGACCTGGAGTTCATGCGGCGGCTCAGTAAGATCGTCAACGTGGTGCCGGTGATCGCCAAAGCTGACACACTAACACTGGAGGAGCGGGCAGAGTTCAAGCAGCAGGTAAGGACAGAGCCAACAGGCTCCCAGAGTGCCCCATCCACCCCTCAGCCCCATCTCAAGCCCTGTATCTGGCAGATCCAGAAAGACCTGAAGACCCATGCCATCAGCGTGTACCCGCAGGAGGACTTTGACCAGGACCCGGATGACAGGGTGCTGAATGACAGGATTCGGGTGAGTGCTGGGATGCCGGGACTGGGGATGCCAACCCCTGCAGACCACAGCAGGGCTGAGCACAGCACCCTGCTCTGTGCCGGCAGGAGAATATCCCCTTCGCTGTGGTGGGAGCAGACCAAGAGCACCAGGTCAACGGCAAGCGGGTGCTGGGCCGCAAGACCAAGTGGGGCATCATTGAAGGTGAGTGGAGCCCCTCGCACCCCCAGGCACAGGGGTGCTCTGCTGAGGGTGCAGGGGCCAGCACCTATGGGTGCATCCCTGCCTTGGAGTGCGGCATGGCACTGTGCCATTGCTCTGGTGGTGCTCAGAGCCTGTGGGATTTGCATCCTGGGATCCCTCCACCCGCTGCTCCTCTGCCTTGCTTTGCAGTGGAGAACCCGACACACTGCGAATTCCCCCTCCTGCGGGACCTGCTGATCCGGTGAGCAGGGGATGGGGTTGGGGATGCTGCATCCAATGGTGGGGACAGAGGGGCGATAGGGCTGTGACCTGATGCCGTCCCTCCCCGCTGCCGCCCCGGCAGGTCCCACCTGCAGGACCTGAAGGACATCACCCACAACGTCCATTATGAGAGCTACCGTGTGCGGCGGCTGAACGAGAGCAACCGCCCGGCGCTGAGCCCCCTCAATGGGCTGGCCAGCAAGGGCGAGGCTGGCAGCGACCTCTGAGCCACCACGTGTCCCCCCAGAGCCACCCCTGTGCCCTGCCTGGGGTGAGGAGCCCCCCAGCAGTGCCAGCCTGCCCTGGGCTGGGTCCCTTATCCCCAAGCACAGACTCTGTTGGACCCTGTATAATGCTAAAGCTCAGTCTGGAGCTCCCAGTCTTCACCATCATCATCTTCCTGCTGGACTTCTCACCTCTGATGTGCCACCATCCTCCTGTGCTGCTCTGGCCACTGGGACCACGGGGCAACAGACAGACCCCCCTCAAAGGTGCTGCTGGGGTGTGGGGTGCCAGCACCAGCCATGCACCCTGGGGAAGTGGCAGTGCTGTGGTGGTGCCATGGGTGGTCGGGTAGCTGGTTCCCTCCCTGCAGTCACCCCACCTGCCCTGCCCGGTGATGGCAGCTGCCATGGCCGGACTTTGAGCCGCTTATCGGTGGGCGAGGTTCTGAATGGGTGCGGAGGTGGCAGGAGGGGTGTGAAGGTGCCACCCGCTAAGGTGGGGGGGGTTACACCCAGCTGCTGCACGCTGGGACACCCCCTGCCAGGGCACTACCAGGGGGTGCAGCCCCCCAACCCCTCAGGCAGACCTCACAGGTGCTGCCAGCCCTGCCACAGTGTAGGGATGGGGGTGTCAGGGGTCCCCCCAGTGCTCTGGGGGTGCATATAAGGCTCCTCTGTGGCTCCCGCTGTGGGTGCAGTGTCAGGACAGTGGCAACCAGTGGCTCCCTGTCCCCCCCTGCCTCGGCCCCACCGCAGGGCTCAGCGTCACCATGAGCACCAACACCCTTTGCCCGGCCCCATGTTAATGATCCACCCGCCTGTGCTGCAGCCAGCAGTCACACCAGCGAGCGCACATGGTGTGGAGCTGGAGCTGGTGAAGGTGGTGGAGGTGCTGGGTGGAGGTGGCAGCAAAGCTGGGCTCTGCAGCACAGGCAGCTCCGGGGGCCAGCAGCTCCCTGCCCCACACCCCACCCTCTGTCCAGCACCCCAATAAGAGCAGACGCCGGCAGCACCCACTTCCCAGCACGCAGTGTGGCTGGGAGAACTGGCCAGGATCATGGCGGTGGCTACGGTGAATCTCCATGCCGTCACCTCCTGGGTGGGCATTGCCCGGCTCTTTGCCATCGTGTTGTCCTGCATCGCTTTCAGCTTGGTGGCCTCCACCCGGGACTTTGGGGGTCCCTATGGGACGTGGTGCATGTTCACTTGGTGCTTCTGCTTCGCTGTGACTCTGCTGGTGGTGCTGCTGGAGCTGCTAGAGCTCTACCCCAAGCTGCCGCTCTCCTGGGATGACTTCACCTCAGCTTTCTCCATGCTGGCGACACTGATGGTCTTCACCACCTCCGTGATCTTCCCCTCCACCTTCATCAACAGCCCCTGCAGCAGCAGCAAGTGTGCCCGGCAGGCCGTGGCCACCACCGTGTCCTGCCTCTGCTTCCTCGCCTATGCCATAGAGGTGGGGCTCACCCGTGCCAAGCCAGGGGACATCAGCAGCTTCCTCTCCACCGTGCCTGGGCTCCTCAAGGTCTTTGAAGCCTACGTGGCTTGTCTTATCTTCTCCTTGCTGGATACCTTCAGTTGGGAAGCTGGCCTGCAGTGGTGCGTGGCTGTCTACTCCATCTGCTTCATCGTAACCCTCCTCATCATCGTCTTCACCATCGGCCGGTGCCTCACCTACATCCCCTGCCCACTGGAGAAGATGCTGGTGGTGTACAACACCCTGGCCCTGATGATGTACATCACCGCCACCATCCTCTGGCCCCTCTACAGCTTCAGGGGGAGGAGCCGCCCTGAGAGCTGCGGCAGGAACTGCTGGTGGAACAAGCACCTGGGGGTCACCTTCCTCACCATCTTCAACCTCATCGCCTACCTGGTGGACCTGGTCTACTCCACCAAGATGGTCTTCATCAGGGCACCTCCATAAAGGCTGCAGGTGGCCATGCTGGGGTGCAGGTGGTGGGCTGCTGCTGGGTGCTGGTGGAGCTGAGGAAGAGGCCCGACACCTCGGAAAGCTCCTTCTCCCCATGCCAGAGTGGAGAGACATGGGTGCTCCAAGGGGTGTGCTCAGCTTGGGGCCCCCCAGGCTGCCCGGGGGTGGGAAGACACACGAGGGTACTCCCAAGACCCTGGAACTGGGTGGGCTTTGGGATTAAATTGGGTCATTTTTCACTTGCTTCTGCTTCCTCTTCCTTCCCCCTTCCTGGCTTTCCACAGGATTCTCCCCAGCAGCATGGGGCGCTTGGGGTACTGGTGGCACTGAGGGGTTGTCAGCAAATCCTCTTTTTAGCTCCTTGTTGACTTGGAGCCGGAGCAAAGCAGGTCATGACCAGGAAAAACCCAGCTCAGGTGCCTTTGCCTTGGCACCCACACAGGACCCTGCGGAACGGGTTCCAAAGGAATGTGGCTTTTTCAGGGGTGGGGGGGCGGGGGCTGAGAGCCTGCTATGTCCTTGTTACTAGAACCACCAGGTCCTGATCACCACCACTGTCACCCAGCAGGAGCCCTGCTGGATTTGGTCCTGGCCGTGCTGGTGGGAGACCTATGGCTCCTGCGTTTCTCTTTGTGGGCTTCATGGGGGCACATGGGGAAAGGATGGCTGTCACCCAGTGCCATCAGAGCTGGGGTTGGAAGCACAGTGGCACCACAAAGTAGGCAACCAGGAAGAAGGCAGCAGCGTGGTACAGGCAGATAGCAATCAGTGCAGGCAGGTAAGGTGTGCCCACAGGCATTGCTCCTAGCATGGCACTCCCGGATGTGGGATACGTGCCCATGGGGCACCCCAGATTGTTTTGGGGCCACCGTCCCCAGCTCTGCCGCTGCTTGCTCTGGCTCTGCTGCAGCTGGGTGATCATCCTTACCACCTCGGGGCTGCTGAGTGCTCTGGAGCAGTATCACCAACACCATGAGATGGCACAGACCAGCTGCCCCAGTGGTGGTGAAAGAGGCCAGACCCAATCTTAGGCACTACAGGGCACTCATGGGTGCCAATATGCCTGGGCAGTACAACCTCCATGTCCCATGCCAGAGCCACTGCGGTGGCCCCGGCTGGGGGGTGGCCTGGTGGGTGTCCAAATAGTGGCCAGGTGACTGCAGCACCCTGGCACGGCAGGGGCTTCTCCCCTGCAGCAGGCAGCCAGGCTGGAGTGCGCTACAGTGCCACATTCACACCGAGCAGCGCGGCTCAGCCTTTACTGTCACTGTAGGGAGTTAAGTGTTCGGCTCTGGCTGGCAGCGCCGGCACATGGGGCGCGATGGTGCTGGGTGCCAGCGCTGAGCTGGCAGTGGGGTGTAGGGGACTGGGGTGCAGGGGAAGGTTTGAAGAGTCCCAGTTCCCTGCACCCAGCTGGGGACCCGGGAGCATGTCCCTGCCAGGGCACACAGTGACTGCCGAGAGACCCTGGGGGCAGCCAAGTCCCGGTGGGTGCAGGGAGCCCCGGTGCCAGTTTGGGCTGTGCCACGGAGCCCCGGTGCTGCGCCGGGTCAGAGGGCCGCCCGCTAACGGCGCTCCTGTAGCATGATGCTGGTGCAGGTGTGGCGCTGGTGCCGGTGCTAGTGCAATGCCAGTGCGGTGCCAGAGCCTGTGCAGCATCAGTGCAGTGCCGATGCAATGGTGATTCAACGTCAGCCCAGCGCCGGTGCTGTGCGGCGCCAGCGCAACGCCGGTGTCGGTGCCGCGCGGGTTCAACGCCGGTGGGGTGTCGGTGCATTCCTGCCCCTAGGGGTCGGTGTGCCGCGGGGCGGGGGGCGGTGCGCGGGGCGGTGCGGAGGGCGGCCCGCTCCTGCGCAC
>WYDI02027660.1:0-12527 GCA_009867235.2 Psittacus erithacus | reverse complement strand
CCCCTACCCTCATTTATTATGGAAATAATTTTCCCCTTAGAGGGGGCTCACACCGTGCTCAGAGGACAGAGCAGTGAGAACAGGACAGCACAGGCCAAGGCACAGCAGAAACTCTGGGTCTGTGATAATTCCCCCAGAGGACCCCATCACAAGGTTTTCTTCTACTTACACCATTAGCTGGACACTGTTCTTCTTTCCCTTAGAAAGACATAAAATAAAAAAAATAAATTAAAAAAATCAAACAAACCCCCAGAATCCAACTTGGCCATTTCCTTGGGAGCAGGAACATGATATTTGGTGGAAAAGTGATGTGTCTGTACAGGAGGCTTGCTGTGGAGTGGCCACTTGTTCCTAAATACCAGCCCATGCTCAGGAGGAGTTTGCTGGTGCTGGCAGCTCATGTCTTAGCTCCCATGGGAAAAATCCCAGGTACTGACACCTGTGTGGATGGATCATCGTGTCCTCTATTTGTTTTTGCTTTAAAAGCAGGGAATTAAAAGAGGACATAGCACTGCCCTCATGTCCAAACCCTGAACACCACACTCAAGTGCTCTGGCTGTCGGTGAGGGCAGGGTGACCATTGGCCATGCACTGAGAGCAAGGGGAGGCCTGCGAGCACGAGCAGACAAGCTGTGGTGGGGATCCAGGACATGAGTGGAGCCCAGGGCACCCTGCCCATCCTGCACACCCCTGCCTTGCCCAGACCGGCCTTGCAGGAAGGCTGGAAGAAGCAGTACGTACAGCCTTGGCTGGGCATGGGGACACCCTTCCAGCTGCTTGTGGTACCCCTGCTTTAAGCTGCCACGGAGCACAGGAAAGAATGCCACTTTTTTCTTCTCTGGAGAGCCCCCAATAGGTACTACCTTTTAATGCTACTGGGGACAGTCGTTGTTTCCCCAGTTTCTGTACACTGCCAAAAACGGTGCAGTCATAGTACTAATACAGGCTCCAAATGTACCAAAGGTATGGGGCAAAGACTGAGCCTGTGAGCAGTCCCTGTGAGCAGGGAAAGAGGAGTGTCCTGTCCTGCTTCCTGGGCCCTCAGCTTCTGTCAAGCCTTGCATTCCGCTCCTGGCATGATCCAAAGTGACACTGTCGTCCACCAGCCCTTGGCCACCTTCTGCTTCAGGGGCCTCCTTGGCAGGGCAGGCCGAGCCATCAAGACCAGTCTCCCTCGTTACAGTGCTGGCTAGCCCAGTTGCTCATTTTCCTGCCTTCCTGCTATCCCACTTAAGACCACCGCTTCTCCAGCCTCATCTCACCGCATCCCTCCTACCAAGCCCGGAGCATCCCCGCGCCGCTTTGCTCTGGGCAGTGGAGGCGGGACGGGGGACGGGGGATGCGAGGGGAGGTCCTGCCCCGCCGGTGCTTCCTCCCACAGGCGCCGCCCCTCTCGTCAGAGCTTCCCTGCCAGCCCCCGACCCGGTAGCGCCGGCTCGGCTCTGCCGCCCTGCCCGGCTCTCAAAGCTTAGGCGAGGGGGACCTCTGCAGGCCGCGCCGCCGCTGCTGCCCCGGCTTCCCGAAGCACGGCTGCTCGCCCCGCCTTGCGGGACAGAGCAGGGCGTGCTGCCTAACGATGGGCGTTTGTAATAAGGGACATCGCCCTTCTGAAGGTAAAAAGATAAAAAGCAGAAGGGTTTTGTGAGCGTAACGCCCCATAGCATCCCTTCTGCTAGGTGAGCAGCCGCTCCGTGTCTCACAGAGGAAACAAGTCGTGTTTTCCCAGGGCTTGTGATGCTACTAATGGCAGCCACTGTGAAGAAGCATATTGCCCCCCTGACCCATATCAGGAGCTAAGTAGGATGCTACCCTAGAAACACAGGCTGAAGGGTGAAACCCATCCCCTGGTTCACATTGATTTCAGAGAGGCTGCTAAAACCAGAGACACGAGTGCCGCAGATCTTAGGGACAAGAGAGTATGTGAAAGCCAGGCACAGGTTGAAGCATGACCTGGCCACTCTGAGAAACTGCAGATCAGTGGGGAAGCATCAGGCAGCTCCTCCCTTGTGGGCACAACATGCATACCCTGTCCCCCAAATTTAAATGTCTGGTTGAATTTCAACCAAAATGTGACTAGAGACATGACAGCTACAGGAAATTCAGGCCCTGAGTGCTTTGGATCCTGCTGGCTTGGGAAACTGAACTTCAGAGCGCTTCTTGGTGCATGAACACAGCTCTTTTGCATCCAGGGTTACCTCTAGCCTTACTTTGGTACTGCCAGTCTGTATATCCAAGTGCAGCAGGGGCTTCTTAGGGCATCTGGAGCAGCCTTTGAACATTACTGCATGAAGGCACTGGCCTGTGGGCTCCCTGCTCTCCCAGCAGTTGCAGGGCATGCTGACTGAGTAGCAGCACTGCTCTCAGTTATCAATGTCAGTGATGCCATTGCATGACTGTTCCATCCACAGAGCTGGGGCACAAGCGCATCCCAGATTTTAACCTGCTTCTCTGTAGTTCTAAACTGAACTGCTGCTGCAGTTCTAAAATGCAGCAATGCTCCCGAATCATCAGTGCTTGGTATCAGATCATCAGTGTCCCTCTTTCACTGGTCAGGGGATCACGTGCACCCTGCTCTGAGGGTGGCAGAGCTGCAAGCATGAAGTGCTACGCAGGTGCTGACCATACAGCTGATGGACAGACACTGTCCCCAGGATACTTTCTGCTCTTTATTGCATGGACACTAGCCCCAGATAATGGTCTGCCTCTGAATGGCACAAATGAAGATTACAGCCACTTTACTTCCAGTGAGGGAGTTTCAGAAAAATAATTTGAAGGAAAATATCATTATGTGCAGCACTATTTTTTTGTGGAAATATTTAAACCTTGAGTGTAGGGGGTATCACAATTCACATTCCTTTATGCTCAAGCTGGCAGCTCCCTCAGGCATCATGGTGTGCCCACGTATCTTTTTCATGGGCACCAACACCCATGCTGGATGATTAGTGGGGTGTTAGAGGCAATGGAGCCAGATTGTTCTTGGAGTACAAGGAAAGGCTAAGGGGCAATGGACACCAGGAGCAATGGACACAGTTGCATCAAGGAAAACACTGATTAGATATTAGGGAAAGAGACTTTCCACATGAATTGTAGTTAAATACTGAACCAAAATTCAGACTTTGGAGTCACCACCCCTGGAGACATTCAGAACTGGGCATCCCGACCTAGCAGCAGTGAGTCCTCCTCAGACTGAGGTCTGGATCACAAATTCCCTGAGGTCACTTCCAGCCTGAATTATGCTATGATGATATGAACAAACCCATGGCTGCTGCTCCAGTATCCTCCTCATCCATCAGCACTTTCCAGCACAGCAAAATAAACTGGAACAGCCAAGCAACTTCCATCCCATCAGCACAAGCAGCAATATAAAGCCGGTGTCACACAGCCTGTAATCAGCTGCTATATCTCATTTCTTAAAATCACATTATTTTATGATCCACTAATGCTTTTCTCAAATAGTCTCATTTGTTCTTCACATAATTCAGCCATAGCCCTTAATTATTTGATACTAATAGCTTTCATTTCTCTCACTTCCTTCTCTGTTTCTTTGCCCTGCAGGGGGAATCGGCCATGACATCTAGGAGCAAGGTTGCAAAACAGCTCATGCCTTCATTCCTTGTGCCCTGCCCATCTCAGGGTGCAGGAATCGTGGCTAAGGTGGGAGGGAATTTGCCCTATTTGATCCAAGACAATATCAGGAGAAAGCAAAAGGATAGCACTGCTGGATGTAAGTCACCCCAAAGTGAGAAGAAATAGCAACTGATAACTTGGGGCTGCCATCAGGACCAGCTGCTCCAGTAATCAATGGCTGGAGAGAGACGGCCAGGGCTTGGCTCTGAAGCACCTCACTTTGGAGTGGTGACAAGTCTCTCCACTAAAACCCTTTTGCAATGGCTTTGATGATAAGAAAATCAAAGGATTGGTGAAGAAGGGCTGCCTAGGAAAAGCTTCCCAGACCCTCCATTCTGCTGTGTCACTGCCCTTGATTTCAGTGCCTTTCTAGCTTCCCCTTTACATCAGGGAGGACAAGGATTATTTTCCAGAGAAGAAAAGGGTTGGACAGGAAAACTCTGGTGAGGGAAACTGGGCAGATATGCTACCTGCAAACATGTCAGGAAACTTTGTGCACAGCATGGGCTATGGCTTGCTCCTCTCTCAGCAGGCACCTTCAAAGCAAGGCACAAGAGCTCAGCAATTCTCCCTGAAAGGTGCTCTATGTTCTGTCAGAGGCTGTTTGCAAGGTCTTGCTGATGGCCTTTACTGGTCTTGAGAGCTCCCTGGACTCAGTTATAGGGAGCCTTGCTGCTGCACAACACTCAGGGTAAGCTTAGTGCTGCCTCACAGCGCTTCAGATGCTCACCTCGCCAGGACTGGACTGTGTTCTACTGTTTCCTACTGGGTGTGGGTCTGGCACATGCTGAGTGTGGAAGTCCATCCACAGGCTTTAACAAATGATTACCTAGGACTCTCACCCAAGGCAGGGATCACCCTTCAAAGCAATAGTGCCTAAGAAAACCTGTTTCTTAGAAGGTGAATAGCTCATGGCAGCCCAGAGGTGGTGGAGTTCACTCCCTGCGGTTCATATTCTTCTCCATCTGCAATGAATTAAAAAGCCAACAGCAAACTGTCTGATGGACAGATTTTGATGGAGTGCTCCGCAGGTCTGCTAATTGTTTTCCCATTAATCCTTGCTTTTGAAAGTAGAGAGGGTTTTATTTGGAATAGTTCTGAAAGTCTATCAGAGTCAAGAGGTGTGCCTTGCCAGCAGCAGAAAGGTGCAAAGCAATAGCTAGATGTGCTAATTCTTTACATTATGGGAAAATGGCCCAGTCAAATTATTTCTCACCTGCCTCCTGTCCCTGCTGCAGACACAGGCTCTAAATATCACTTCTCCTTGCCTGGCAGCAAGAAAGAGAAGCACTTATTGGTAGCAGAAAGGCTGAACTAGGAAGGATGGATGCTTGCTGTCCCAGGAACTTTCTCATTGGGTTTTGATAGAATTACCCTATAATTAAGCAGTTCTAATTGATGGGAAGAGCAGAGAGTTTTGGAAAGCTGTGTCTCAGTAAGAACGTTTCTTCTCCTTTTTCTTAAAGCTAAGAAGCTGCTGCCCTAACCTGGGAAGGTGGAGAAAGGTTTCTATGAGCAAGAGAGATGGAGAGGTCTGTCAGAAGAGGATTAGCTGGAGCAGAGCCTGCCTCCAAGCAAGACAGAGGGCGAGGCAACCTTGCAAAGCCTGTCTGGGCTATTTTCTTGAGGTCTGGGAGGAAGACTGCAGGGTCAGGAGCGACAGAGGAGAGCTGCATTAAAAGAGGAAATTAATTTTTCTCTAATGCGTGCTATAGCTGTTTCTTGCACAGCAGTGAACAGCGGCTGCCTCTAGCCCTCAAATCCTGAAATCCCCCAGCTGTCCCCATCTCCATCTAGCAAGTTGAATGGAGGCTTTTAATACCAGGAGGGCCCTTACTCTGTGGCCTACTAGGAAGTGTAGTTCAGTGCCTGCATGGCCATTTCAAAGCAGTCTTTGCTCCTTCTGGTTTGCTAAGCCTGAGGCTCAGAGCAGGAAAGTTTGTGGGACAGGGCTGGGATGACTCCTTGGGTCTGCCTGCTGCTTGCATTGGTTGACCATTCCTCTCTGGAGTGTGGGACCATGAGGTATTCCCTCTTTGCTGGGAAGCCTGAGGGGAAGAGTTGTGGGATGCCCTTTCTGACACACTGATCTGCAGCCCCAACAAAGAAAATCTTGTTAGCCAGGGGGTTGCTGAATTCCATTCCCAGCAGAAAGGAGGGTGGGGGCAAGCAAACAGGAGGCATGGCTGGAAATCAGGCATGTGATCAGAGGCTGATAAGGATGAGTGTCCGGGGCTGCCATGGTGCAGGGCCACTTTGAACTTGCGCTTGCATGTCCCACTGAGTCAGGGCTGGCAGTAGGGGTTTAGCTCAGCTTTCCTGAGAGAAGGACTCACAATGACACATCATCTATGGAAACAAAAGGGAGGTTTTGAAGGAGAGTGCTTCAAACCCTGCACACTGGGCTGATGAGGGGTAAAGCAAGCATCTGGGGTTCAAATGCCTCAGAGATGCACAAAGAGCTGTAGGAGAAGAGGGTAAGAAGGGCTTGGCCTGCCAGCCACAGATGCTGGATGTGACCAAGTGTCTAACCCTGACAAACCCAGCAAGTGCCCAGCACTTAGCAAAAAAGAGATGGTTTTGCACACTGGAGTCTGAGGCACATCTTGAAGAACATGAGACTGTCTGGGTCTGAGGGCGTTTCATCCCACATGGAAAATCTGAACTGTCTGCATTCTTTTTTTATTTCCACCAAAGTTTCTTTCAGTAATGAGATGTGAGTTGCATCCAGACTGCACCTCCCCATTTTCCTCCTCAAAATAATAATAGATTCATTTGCTAAAGGCACTATAAGGGTATTAAGTGAAAATGAATTAAGTTTAATTCAATTGTTATTTTAGGAGCTTTGCCTCGTCAGGGTTTTGCAGAGCTTCATTCTTCCACTCACTGGAGACCGGCTTTAACACGCCCCTGCTGAGATGTTGCTGCAAGCCACAAACCCATCACGCTGGGAGTTTTACTTAATGCTAAGGGTTGGATTTTATTTTGCTTAATGTCAGAGTCTGCCTGCCACGCTGCTGGGGGAGAAGAGAGAGCCAAAGACTGGTTAGCTCAAGTCCATCATACTCAGCTCAGAAATACAAGTGATTGGCTGGTGATTTCTTAGGCAGAAAAGAACCATGTCACTGCTCCCCTGCTTCAGAGAGGCTTCACATGCTCATTGCATCATGCCTAATCTGGATCTTACATCTGCTGCAGACCACCAGTACATGAGGGTGGGGGTACAAGGGGTAGGAAGAGCATCAGTGTCTGCCCTGTTCTCCATCCCCAGGGAATCATCAACTCCAGCCAAGCCAAGGAGAAACTCTGGAAAAGGGGAAATGAGAAGAGGAGAGAAAGAGATGACAGAGGGACCTGTCTTGGGACTGATGCCCATGTCTTTGTTATGTGCCTTTAGGTAGGCTGCTGGGCGCCTTTAGTCATAAGGGTTTGATGCGGAATTTGGAGAAAATTCATGTCCTGGCACAGAGGAGGGAACAAGAGAGAATGTGACCCAGAGGGGTGAGAAGAAGAGGGGCTCAGACTCCCTCAAAGCCCAGTGAAAGGACATTTCAGAGAAGCTGTCAGCTCTCGTAGCTTGTACAGTTGTGCCGTGAGAACCATCACATCCGCCCTCCTTTTCCCCTCTGGTTCCTATAGCAGAGAGGGAGAAGGGAGGACAAGACCCCAGGATAAATGGCCACATATGGTGCCAGGACACCTCAGTGTCAGGAGGAGCAAGCAGAAGAAAGGAGTACTCAGAGCAGGGCTCTCTCAGCCCCTAACCTTGCTGAGAGCCAGCGCCCAGGATTTATGGAAGAAAAGCTTGGCAGTGACCTCTGATCCACTCCAGCACCGAGCACAGACTTGGATGGCATTACAGCGTGATGTACGGCCAGCGGGTCTGCCGGGCAGTCTCCTGTGAGCAATGGCTTGCGATATTTCTGGAGTTTATACCTAGCTCTCCAGCTCAACGGGCGTTCGGGATATGATTTGTGCCCTATGTAGTTCTATAAATATTGAGCTCAGACCATTATATATGGTGACAGCCCTACAGCATTCCCGGTGATATATCCCTGCGTTTGCAGTTGTAGGCGAATAATTTTAGTTTGAGTGGTGTGGCAATGAGAACAAGGAGGAAGTAAAATAAAAGGGTAATTCAAGCCCAAGTGAATGGCAGAGAGCATGCGTGAGGCTCTGCTGATCATTCAAACCTCTCCCACCGAATCACTCAGGGAATTGATAGCTGGAGTCATTTCTGGAATTAGTTACCTTATCCCTGTGTGCTGCTGTCTGCAGAATAAAAGGATGTCACCAAGCCCCTCTTGCCTGAGATTCTGCTGGGAGGAAGTGCGGCACAAGGGTTGGGAAGGAGCAGGGGACAAGGCTGGCACTCTGAATGCCTGGGTGTTCCTCAGGCTGGAGCATGGGGAGCACCTTGGCTGTTATCACCAGCCTCTTGCCACCCAGTTCCATGAAAGCTGCATTGCCATGGGAAACCATCATGACAAGCAGCTTGCCGGCCACCATGTAAGTGTGGGGACAAGGGCTTTTTCTGCTATAAATGTGGGGAGTGCTGCAGTCTAGGTGTGGCTTCCCTACCTGTAAATCCCACAGAATTCCCCTCCTCCAGCCAAGAGATTGTCAAAGGGGGATCAGATCCATGCAGTTGCTTATTCCATTCAGGCAGATGTCATCAGGGCCTCAAACTGCTGAGAGGGATGCTGGAATGACCAAATGTCCATCTCAAGGGGAAAACTGAGGCCAGATTTCATGCAATGTCCAATTCGCTGTGATGCTTCAGGATGTTCAGGTGCTTGTGTCCACACAGGGCTGGCCCAGGCTGAAAGGTTCAGAAAATGCCTTTTGGACCATTAAAATGAATCATTTCCACTCTGGCATCAGAGCTCAGCACTTCCACTGGAAGGGCCCATCGTTTAGCCCTGCATCCTGCCACTGTGGGCGACATAGGATGCCTGGGTGGCTCTGTACCATGTCTCTTGGTGAGAATCTGAGGCAGAGCCTGCAATTTATTTTTAATTGTGAAATGAGTGAGTGAACAACCTCCTGAGGAATGGGATTTCAAGGGAGGGAAAAGGATTGGATGGACCCAGGCTGCTAACACACTTTCCAACAGCAACCAGTCTGCAACGGTGCGTTTCAGGGTACCTCACTCCAGTACAAATGCTGTAATGGGCCCATTGCACTTACATTTCCATTACTGCACTACCGCACCTGAAAACATGGTTGCCAAAAAAACCCCTCCACATTATCCCCACTTTCAGCACTGGTATAGAGGCATGAGATAATCTGAGAGGAATTCAACACAATTTGTTCATCTGCTGCCAGTGAATAACCTCAGCAACAGACTACAGCAAAGGAGCTGAAGCTTTTTCCTCCTGGGAAACCCACACTTCACAGCTCCCTCACAACACTCAAAGGCAATGTCCTGTCAGAGCATTGGGTGATGCGGGTGATGTGAGTGATACAGGCCAAGAGAAGGAGAGGCCATTTACAGAGAGCTGGAGTGGTTTGCTCTGATTTTGTAAAGAAATGGAAGGTCAACAGAGAGCAATAGCACTCCTTGATGGCTTTATGTCAGAACAGGAATTGCAGCTGTTGGCAATCACAGCTGTTGCAGATACAAAGGATGTGAGAATTGATCTGATTTCTTCTACATTAAAAGATTTAAGCTACATGGGGACAAAACCTACTTCCACTGGAATCTGCTGCTTTAATCTTGAAGAGACACAAAGGCTTGATGAGTTCAGGATGTGATACAAAGCAATTTGGGTTTAAAGTTGTGACTTTTAGCATTCTAGAAGCCTTGTAAAGCTGGGATAGATGGGTAGGTTCTCCATTAAAGGGCCCCTTGAGTCAAATGCTGACATACCTCTCGGAGATTTGCTACAAGTGAAGAGGAAGGAGCAGTCTGAAGCACAAACTAAGGGGCAAAGATGTTGCGTCTTTGAGATCCAGTAGGTCAGATGAATTATAAGAAGGATCTCTTGAGGTCACAAAACACAATAATCTTTCACCCAAACAAGTCACTGAAACATTTCATATTCCTACCCCCATTTCTGGATTACTTTACCCTCCTGGAAAGACCCAGCAATGCCAGGCTCCAAGCCGTTTGGTTCTGGGAGAGGAGACCTGCAAACCAAAGCCAGTGCTCTGGCCCAGCTGAATAGCCCAGACTTTCTTCAATGCAGCCCTGAATGTTTCTTTGCAACATTGGTGCTTGCTTTGGTGGGATGACTTGATCCTGCTGCTGGGATAGTGTTCCCTGGGCTCCTTTTGCAGGCACATGTGGCTGCAGTGGTCACTAGAGCACCAGAGAACCAGTGGCCTTTGCACCAGCATCCCATGGAGGAGATTGTCCTGCCACTACTGCTGGAGCCAGCTCAGCTCCACAACTCCATGGCCACATGAGGGTTTTAGCTAGACAAAGGCACTCTGCAAACAGCAGCATGTCCTGCTCGTTCCCCACTTGGTGGTACCCATCTCTTCCCATGCACCAGTGGCTGAGATTGGAGACATCCTACTGAGACCATCTCTAATCTGTGAACACAAGATTTATGCCATGAACAGGCTGATTCTTTAACTGTGAGCCCTCTTTCTTGCACCTCTCCATGTGTTAGTGCTGGTGATATTTCTCTCCAAGAAACACAGATTGGTTGTGGCTGAGCTGTCACAGCCCGCCTTGGTCCCCAGACTGCCCTGATTACTTGCATGTGAGACTTCCCTTTACCCTTCCCTGAAGCAGCCAAATACCTGTGAGGAGAAATTAGCTGCTTCAGTGACAGAGCTCAATTTCTTGGGAGAATCCTGTGCCTCCAGCACAACTGGTAAATGAAGCAGATCATCCAGTGAGCATCCTCGCAGAGGAGCATGGTTCAGGGCAGACATGCCCATAGCTCAGTGTTTGGCCTCCCCAGTCATCTGACCACAACTGAGGACTGCACCAAGCGGGACTCACCTGGCCTTTATCTTACAGAGCTAATGCTTTCTCCTCACTGCAGGAAATTATGTACTCCAGCAGATTTGTTGTGCACTCCCATGCCCTCCTTCCCACTAAACCCAAACAATTTGACTCTTCACAGCTTTCTTCCCATTCTGTACTTTAGGAAGTGGACTCAGCATAACTGTGTGTGTCTGGGGACACCACTCCTTGGCTAGCCCAGCTATGGCTGGGGAGGCTGAAAATGCAGCCTGGCTCCTGCAGGCTCACCCAGCCCCCAAAACATCCCTTTTCTCCTCAACACTGACAGGTCTTTGCGGGACAAGGACAGCAGGGTCACCTGTGAGGTGATGCCACCAAGGGCATCTGACACACATGTGGTGGCAGGAGTGAAATCCACCTTCTGGTCCCCATCACAGGCTAGCAGGGACTGCTGCCAGCTCTCCTCTGCTCCAGGGAAGTCCCATTTTGAGCAGGGCAGTGAGGAGGACATAGACAGGGAGGGCAGAGCTCAGCGTGAACTTGAGCAGGGCCAAGAGATCAGACAAAATCTGGCCAAAATTGGGCCAGAGAAGAAAATTATTAGACAGAGATTGGACACACACACCCCCTACTCATCTGACTGCATCCACATATGCAAGCACACTTAAAACTCTTGCTTTTCTTTTGGAAACCAAGCTAAAAAGAGGAAACAAAGAAGAGAAAGTTCACAGCTGGCAGACCACCCAGAGGAGGTTTATCCTGAATTTCAGCATATCATTTCAGATCACACCATGGCCTCCGCCCTCTGGGCACCTTTTCACTACTAAATGCACTGTGGAATAAATGCCAAGTGATGGTGGAACACAAATAATCCCCTTCCAGAGAGAATGACTTTTCTGGTGAATATGGGGAATAAATGCAGCTTTAAAAAGCAATAACTTGTTAAACAGATGCACACAGCCACACATACACACAGACCCCATTAAAGCCATTTGATGTGAGCCAGGGAAAAGTGTCTCTAAATCACATAATTATTTTAAGAGACGAAGACACATTTGCTTAAACTGGTTCAAATCACCTTTGGGGAAGGAGCAGAGAGGGTTTGTGTCTGCACCATTAAGTGCTTTGATTTCCTGCAGCTCACCCCAGACTCTTGTTTTAATAGCATTAAACATATGAATATGTGATAATAAAATACAGGTGGTTTCCTTGAGCTTTACTGACTTCCTATGCCACAAAGAGGAAAACATTGCTTTATTGTTTATCTTGTTTAGCATTTCTTGGGTTTATTTTTTTCTCTTTTGATTAATGCAATGAGATTTTTGGTGATCCTACAGAGCTGCTGCAGCCACCTTTGAGCAAAGATCATCCCCCTGTGCCTAAAAAATCCCAGCTGCTTGCTCCCAATGCTTATTGCACCCCGTGAGCCACAAGGAGAGGGATGGAGCCAGACCCCTTTCTCTGTACCTTGCTGTAGCTCAGGGAGTCAGAGGCTCATGGGGTCTCAGCTTTGTGTCCTCTTTGTGGCCACAATTCCTGAGCAGTGGTTCTGCACACAGTCACACACACCATCCTGACACTGTCCAGCCCACTCAAGCATTGAATCATAGAATCAACTAGGTTGGAAAAGATCTTTAAGATCATCAAGTCCAATCGCTATCCCAGTACTGCCAAGTCCACTACTAAAGCACGTCACTAAGGGCCTCATTCACACAGGTTTTGAACACTCCCAGGGACAGTGATCCCGCCACTGTCCTGGGCAGCCTGTTCCAACAGCTGATCACCCTTTTGGGGAAGAAATCTTTCTTAATGTCTGTCCTGGCTTCAGCAGTAACAGTCATTTTTTCTCCTTAGTAGCTGGAGCAGTGCTGTGTTTTTGACTTTAGATCTGGGAACAGCGGTGATAACGCCGATGTTTTTAGCTACTGCTTAGAATGTTTAGACTGACCAAGGACTTTCTGAGCCTCATGCTCTGCCA
>WYDI02027659.1:0-51409 GCA_009867235.2 Psittacus erithacus | reverse complement strand
CCAAGGCTCTGTCCAACCTGGCCTTGAACACCGCCAGGGATGGAGCATTCACAACTTCCTTGGGCAACTCATTCCAGAGCCTCACCACCGTTACAGTAAAGAACTTCTTCCTATCTAACCTGAACTTCCCCTGTTTAAGTTTGAACCCATTACCCCTTGTCCTGTCACTACAGTACCTAACGAAGAGTCCCTCACCAGCATCCTTATAAGCCCCCTTCAGATACTGGAAGGCTGCTCTGAGGTCAGACGTTTTCCAAACCTTTTATAAAAGCTAAAACTGTTTCTAACTGATCACACTGATGACAGCTTTAAAAACCAAAAAACATTTGTATATTTTGAAGACATCCTTAAAGGGGAGCTGCGAATTATGTTTTGTTTGTTTTCTCTAAGTTTGATCTTTCTATAATGAATGCAAGGTAACGTTTCTGTGTAAAACAGCAGATTTGTGTTTATGTAAAGTATAAGATGTTTTAAAAAACTGGAACTGAACGTCTTGTTCTTTAAATAGTCTGGTTACATCATCAGAGCTATTTTTAGACGAGAGTTGTAATTTGATGCCTTCAGTGCCTCTTAAACCCAATATAGGATTTAATTTTTAGCTCTTTTCTCTCTGTCCTGTTATTAGGAGATAAAAATAATGAGATCCTAACATTTTTTCAGTAAGTATTAAAGCAGAATGTGAACTTCTTGCAAGCCCTTAAAATGGATAGGCCAAACTCTCCTGCTCAAGCATCCAGTTAAGCACAGTAAAAGAAATCCTCGATGGCAAAGCACTAGGTCTTGAGCTGAGACAAGAGCTTCCCATTCTCTTGGAAATCATGACTGTATCCTGTAACAGCTCTGCTAAACTTACTGCAGCGCAATTCTTTTGGTGTTGCACAAAGGATCTGTGCCTGATGATTCATTTTTAAGCTCCTGTTAAACAAATCATTGAAATGTAAAATTTTTAAGACGTATTCAATCCCATGGAGAGAGGGAAATGAGGCTTCTGTCCTGCCTGCATGACTGTGTTATCTTCTGATAATTGGCTTTTTGGCTAGGTAATAAGATAAATTTATTTTTTTTTCCTGCTCTGTGCAGTCTGACTTTCTGAAAGGAATTGTAACAGCAGTGCAGAACATAAAATGCAGTGAAAAAAAAGCTGTGAGAGACATTGCAGCGACAAATATCATGATGTGCTACCAAAAATAGTTTAGGAGTAACAAGAGAGACAATATAAATTCAAAAAACTGCATGCTTGGGATCTGATCCTTGTAATATTGCTCAAGTGGGGAGCTTTAATTGGCAAACTCATTTGGTTTCAAAGCTGGTTACCTCCAGGTTTGAGAGTTGTCAAAGAATATTTGGTGCCATCTCCAGATCACTGCATACTCTGAGATTTCTGACATCAATTTTTAGGAATAATTTTATGAAAATGAAAGTGCTTTCTTATTTCTGCAAATGCATAATAGTGTTGCAATATCTTTGCAATTGGTAGCTGCTGTTACTCATTTATCCAATTAAAAGCTACATTTTCCCCACATTTTCTAGACCATAAAAAGAGGGAGTCTGGCTTCCAGAGATGGGGCTTGGTGTGTTCTGATCTGCCGGCATCACTTAGGGCGCACAGAAAACTCATTGCTTTCACTGTTCTTCATTCCTGTACAACCTGCTGAAGGTGGCCCTGACTTGGAGAAGGAGGATGAGCTAGATGATCTCCAGAGGTCTCTTCCAACCCCGACAATTCAATGATTCTGTGATTTTGTGCGCCACATTATCTTTAGGAGATAGAGGCAGAGAAAGATACCTTTTCATTCATTTTGGTCACATATATCATAAAACTCCTCTTTGTTGTGGTCTTTTGTGTTGGGTTTGTTTGTTTGTTAAGATACTAATAAAAGTATTTGTGCTTCTTTTTACTTACATTTGACCATGAGGGAAAATGAATGGGCAAAAAGGTAGCATTTAGTTCTTGATTTTTGCGTCTTGGTGTTTGAGAATGAAATGCTTACATGCAACTCTTGAGAATCCAGTCAACTGTGGTAACTGATGCTTTTCTTGTCTTTGGAAATGGCTGAATTATAGATGTTTTCCTACCTAATTCTTAATGCCATTCTCTGTGAATGGTTGTATGCGTTCTGTTATGCATCTGTGAAGTTTTTGTGATGGATTTTTTCACATAAGTTAAATGCCTTCTAGCATCACACAGACTTTATTAGTACCGTGTTTTGTAATCTGTCCTATGAGGAAATAACAAGATTATTGCTCAGTTGAAAAAGCACCTGTATTTTGTATTAATGCAAGTACTTCCTTAGATTTAAAAGATAACCAGCATCTTTTGAAGACAAATTCTGGCAACTGGACAAGGATTTAATATTTTTTCTCTCCTTTATCCCATCTCCAATGCAGTATACATATAGACTGCAGTGCAATATAGTGATACTTTCAGTATCACATTATAAACATAAACATACCTACAGAAATACAAATTCTAAGTAGCAGTACAGTGACCACCAAACATATATTTTATTTCACTCTTAAATAATTGCTGAAAATCACTGATGTATTACATGCAACTTCTGTTGTTAATGGCCACCCACTCTAATGCACAGAAATAGAAAACCTTGTGTAGTATTTGGCAGTGAGATGCTGAGCATAAGATTTTGAACCATTCTGTTATAAATTGGTACTGTCCTTATCAAGAGGATGCATATTAGCACATATGAATGAAACTAGGTAAATGAAAACTAGGTATTTAGGTGCTTTGAGAACATACTGTAAGCATATTCTAGTATTTACTTTGAAGTCTTGAGACTTGAAAGAGGTATTTTCTAAGTATACAGATATAATTTACTCTTTTTCTACTATAGGAAAATCATTTGACAAAAAATGCAAGTAATACACCATGTGTCTGGTGTATGAACTTTTATGGTACATTGCTCTTAAAATTCTTTAAAATAAGGAGGACATGAAATCAAGAGTTACTTTCCAGCTGTTAGTAAGGTTGTTCTTGAAATCAATTGTTTGGGAGACAAGTAGGTGCTGATTCTGTAAGTGCTTGCCTCTGTCTTGTGATTTATAGTAGAAGGACATAATGGATCTGAAGTTAAGTGAAATCACTGGCAGTCTCTTCCATCTGTCATGCAGGTTAAACCCTAAATCAGCATGGTTTGATTTTTTGAAAGCATAAGTGATTCCAGATTATGTGTTTGTTCCTGTATCCTGTAGTTGCATATGAATGTATTTACCTCAGTGCCACTTACAAAAATCAAGACACCCTAGTTTTTCCATTTCCAAAGTAAAGTAGCAGTGATTACAATTGTTGCTGGAATGGGTGGTCAAGGAATTTTTTTTACCTTAACTAGATGATGTCCTACGTAGTGAAGCCTTGTTGTTTTGAGGCTTTGTGTCTTTTCCATCTCTTCTAAAGCATTGGTAGCTGACCTTGTTTTAATGACAGGTATAACTGATCTCCTCAGACTAATAGAAGAAAACCTAGCTTCAAGTATAGTGTTTAAATCCATCAGCAGGACTCAGGTGAATATGCACACAGAAGAAGTGTTTGCAGGAAACAGGTGTTTGCTGAATTGTATTAGAAATTAGAAGAAGAATACAGAGCTAAAAACTGACAGGTTTTGTCATGGTTCTGTGATAACTTCTTTTCACACTTTGTTTTCTGCAGTCAAAAGAGTTCATAAGAATCACAGTTCTGTGCAGTGAAATTGTTTCTGATCATTGTTTGGAGAAAGCCCTGAATACATGAATCAAAAAAACCTAAGCCTCAGAAACTGGGAGGCAGGAAAGGAAGTTTACAGTTTTTCTTCAAATGAAGCATCATGGCTTTTAAGCATGTACTGGGAAAAACATGAGGAGATTTTGAAGCTGCAATAATCATTGTGCAACTCCATTCTGCCTTTTTTGGCCTGCCTACGAGAACATCACCTTTTAAAAAACAACAGTGGTTTTGTATGTCATGCCAAAAACATACCCATAATTTTAAAAGTAATTGGGTGTGCATGCAGAATTCTTCTGCTGTTCAGTATCGCTGCACCTATCGTATAGTTCTAGTGGATATCAAAATTAATCTATTCCTACATGAAAAGTATGATCTTGATAAAATCACCTGTGTATTGTAATAGAAGTTCTCTGCAGTAATCAAGTTTCAGCAGCCAAGCTTTGGCTTTAGGTTGTTCGCAGTGTTTGGTTTATAGTTTTTACTGCTAGAAGGAGCTACTGTGATCTTTGTCAGTGTTTGTTTTGACAATTGTTTCAGAGAGCTGTTTGTTCTGTTATTGAGGCTCTCAGGATTTATCTCACTTGAAACCAGTAGACTTGTACTAGCTGAAATATAAATGAATAGAATCCCCCAGTGTGTTGTTTGTAATTCATTATACTTTAGCTTTGTGTGTACTTTTAGTAAATCCACATTGGAACTATTTTATATCATTAATAAATCACTTCTTCCCAGCTGTATGTTTGCCAGCTAGGTACTGCAAGATAAATATGCAGCAGAAAGGACATCTGAATAGTTTGAGATGTCCTTTCAACTGAAGGATGCATTAACTGTAAACACTAAATTTTCCAGAGATTGCAAGCATTCCATTCATGGAAGTTAAGAGTTACTTGATATCAAATAATAATATTTTCAAGAATGAGCTTGTGGCAAAAAAAAGGGGGGAAAAGGCAAAAAAACCCTGTATGCTCTTGTTTTATAGTAATGTCCTTGCATCTCTTGTGCAGCACCTCTCTATAACTGGGATCAAGTGAATCTTAACTATACTTCTAAATGAGTCTTCAGTAACAGAAAATAAGTTCGAAATCTTCAAGATAAGCATGGAGTTATTGAAGAGTTGTTATAATGCCTCTCTAGTGAAAGCTTTATCCCAAGGCATAAAAGAAGATCTTTTCTAGTTTTTTCAAGCTGAATATTCATATTGAAACAGCTTAGAAAAAGTATTTTTAATGACTGAGGAAACTTATCAATTGAAGAAAAGAGCTGGAAAGCTGTGCAATGTCAGTCTAAAAGAAGTCAAATTGTAGCGTTAAATACTTGATTTTGATCACAGTCCTGGTTATGTTTTTTCCAAATAGACTGTATGGTTTTTCTTGAAATGGAAAGCCATCTATTGGCAGGTGGTATCAGAATGAAATGGAATGTTTGTGTAAGTTCGATGCACTCTGGTAATCATTTAAAGTAAATTAATTTAGAGAAAATAAATTGAGTTTTCTTACAAATTTCAGTGTCTGTTGTAAGCCTGGAAAGTTCCTCAGCTGCCGTAACCCATATGCCTACCTCTCCATTTCCCTCCCTGCACCGCCCCCCCCCCTCCGCCTAAACTCCTTTCTCATATGATTTGCTTATGAATGTGACATTGATTCTTCCCTAAGAATCTATATGAATTTGCAAAGCTTTTATGATAGCTGCTGGTGAACTGGAGGTCCTCGATGTAAAACTTTTCAAAAGCAAAAATTCCACCTCTAATATCTCTGTTTTGCCCCATAGTTAACTTTGGATGTGTTGCTCATAATCTGCATGCTGTTTTCTGCACAGATTTTACTATAATATAGGGAGATTATTAGCATAAATGCATTTAATATGATTTTGTTTGTTTCATAGAATAAATCTTCCAAAGCCCTGAAGCTCTTTGGTGTATCACACGAAGTACTGTTCACTGTATTAATTGTCAGTAGAACATGTGCAGCACTAGTGTGCAGGGTATTAATGAGATACATCGTTTTTCTTTCCCTGTCTTGGATCATCTGATCCACCATAATCTAATCTACCTGAATTATGTGCAAAGTGCTCGACACTGTCCTGCACAACATCCTTGTCTCTAGACTGGAGAGCCATAGATTTGACAGATGGACCACTTGGTGGCTAAAGAACTGGCTGAATGTGGCCGCACACACGCAGCTGTGATTCACAGATAATGTCCAAGTGGAGACCACTAATGAGTGGTGTCCCTCAGGGGTTGGTATTGGGACCTGCACCATTTAACATCTTTGTCAGCGACATGGGCAATGGGATTGAGCAGACTCTCAGAAAGTTTGCCAATGACACCAAGTTGTGTGGTGCAGTCAACATGTTAGAGTAAAGATGTCCAGATGGACCTTGACATGCTTGAGAGGTGGGCCAATGCAAACCTCATGAGGTTCAACAAGGCCACATGCAGGGTCCTGTACGTGTGTTGGGGCAATCCCAAGCACAAAGACAGGTGGGGTAAAGAATGGATTGAGAGCAGTCCTCAGGAGAAGGACCTGGGGATGTTGGTTGACAAGACGCTGAACATGACCTGTCACTGTGCATTTCCAGATGAGAAAGCCAACAGAATTGTGGGCTGATTTCTTAATGAACTGCAGCAAACAATACCACTATGCATTGTATGTTGTTCAATGAACATGTTAGCAGGGAGTTGCATCACATCAAAATGCAGAACCCCACCCATGCTTGTATCTCTTGCAACTTTCAGTCATCTTCTTTGCATGCATTTACATCAACTAAAGATCCATCAAAATACAATTTTATAGCTGTTTGAATCATAACTGTGCTATGTGTATTGGTATTAACTTCATCTCAGTCTTTCTGAAGTCATCAAAAAGCCCTGTGTTTAGAAGACGTATGACAGGTGCTTCATTTCACTGTTGAGGAGGGTGAAGCTGTGGCTCAGATCTACGTGCTCAGAGCTGCTAAAAAGTAGGTGCACCAGGCTGAATTAGGATGTTTATGGAAGTTGTAGAATCCTTTGCTTAAAGAAAATAGCCTTTCTGAAGCCAAGGGCCAGCTCCCATGAAAATCAGCGAGTGTCTATCTGATTTTAAAGTTTAATATTTTCTTAAAATTGTGTTGTTCTGAGAGGCTTTAGTGGTCATTCACAGCTAACTAGAACCATTCATCTGTTAAAAAAATAGGCCATTTTAGTTCAAGAAATAAGACATTTTTGAGAACTGCTCTTTATCCAAAACTCTGGTTGTGCTATTAAGCGCTATGATGAGCTCTCATTATCCTCCTGTTTCAAGGAGTTTGCACTGTTAGAATCTTTAACTAAGCCTATATTTCTAGTTTTTATTCTGCTGAATAATTCCTTTCAAAGTCTGCTGAACTGTTTTAAATGTGATCAGATGTGTTCCTCGGATCAGGACTGGTTGACCTCCTGGATCACTCCTTTGCCTTTTTGTTCTGTGTTACATTAATTTTAAGTCCAAAGTGCTTACTGGAAGGTTGGAAGAGCATTCTGAAGCATGCCACCAACTTCTCAAACAGGAAAGAGCCAAGCAGGAATGAAGTACAATTAATATCTTACAGTAGTATCCTGAAAAATATCTTCATTGCTGGTCTCTTTTTCAGCCTTTACAACCCAGTATCTGGCACCAGTTACATCATAACTTTTAAGTAGAGAGGAGAAGCAGAAAGCTCTGTTTTACTTCCTTTATATTTTAGTTGTGTTTGGAAAAATCTGGAGTGTGGATGGTGTGACAGTGTTTGGGTGCACTGCCAGCTAAAACATTGGGTGGAAGAGACCCAGTTTTGTTTGAGTACCGAAGAAAATATTTATTAAGCTGTAAGACAAAGTTGTTAAATATGTTAATTTATGAAAGTAACATGCTTCTTGTAAGTTATGTCTTAGTGTCTGGTACCTGCTTGGAAGTGCTTAAGGTGTGCTGTCACTAATTATGGTGCATTGAGTTAGTGGCAGATTGTTGGAGAAATATCTGAAATCATGCTGCTCATTACAGATTAAATTCTGTCTCAAGGTAGGCAAGATCAGCTTAAGGCTTATTTGTTCATTTGACACTCTAATCTACTATGAGTGTTCTGCCTCTTTAGGGAGGTTGTTTTTGTGTTTGTAAATATTTATCAATGCTAACACCTTTTTAAAACTGCATCCTTATCTTTATTGATTAAAGATAAGATTTACCGGCCTGGGGGAGAGGGACATGGAGGAACTGATTGTGTTCTTTTATTTCTCCTAAAACTAAAGTAGAAATTGTTTATAATGTATTCCTAGCTTCTGCTCTTACAGAGAGAACTTTTGGCCTCTTAAAAATAATATTTGGATGTGTAATTAAATTTGGTGTAGCCACAATTTTCTCCTAAAGTTTGCAAAATAGTCCTTCCAGTGCCTTGATGCAGGTTATATGACATGGCTATTAAATATGGATTATCTTTTGAGGCAAAAGCAAAGATTAATGACTTGAACTGAAATGATTAATTAGATGCAGGTGATGAAATGCAGTTTTGTAGTGATGTAAGAAACAGAACCAGAGAAGGTGAAAACATTAAAATGATATTAATATATCCATGTGCTTAAGCAAAAAAAAATCAGCTACCCGTTCTGTATAGGAGAAAATAAAATAAATACTTGCCTTGTGCATATTAAATGGGCACAGAATGACATTTTAGAACAGTGTGGCTGGCAATTGCAGTCTTACTTATTTTGTAATAAGCCTGTGGGCAACTTTGACAAAATAAAGTCTTCCTGGGAGGAGACCCTGCAAAGTCTTTTCTGTAAAGCATTCCTGAGAATTTTTAAAAGTGAGTATAAATGCATTTTATTGGTAAATTTTACCTATACAGAGCTAAATCATCATACATTGCCATATGTGGTATGTGGAAGGAATTTCTCCCCCATCAAGTTTGATAACGACTTGTTGGCTTTTATTTTGCTATCTTATATAGAGTAAGTTTCAGTCCTTTTCCTGAGATTGCCTGGGCATTTTGGTCAGAGGATTCCTGTCCATATGGGTAATGCTGGTAGGATGATCCCACCTCTGTGAGAGCTGGTGCCTATCTGGGGGCTCTTGCCTTGCAGCCTGTGGTGTTACAGCAGCTGCTCCCAGCTGTTCATGGTAGGCAGCAGTTCAGGAAATGGGGCCCCAGCTTCATTTTGCATGAGCAGAACCATGTCCTGGGTTTCAAACATCAGATGACGGGTGCTGGAAGAATCTTCTGCTTTTGCGCAGGCTCCACTGTTTGAGCAACTGTTTCAAATCTCCTTGTGTGATGGGGCAGCAGACCAACCCTGAACCACCTATTGGTCTGCTGTCTGAAATGCTGGTGGTGCATGATGCAAAGTGACACCTTTTTCAGAAGTGGTTAGTATGTGATGAACCCACAGAGTTATAGAAATCCGGATTTGTGTTGACGCTTTTATGGAAATTAACCTTCTCTAAAGATCTGGTTTAGATCTTCTCTAAAAATCTGTGCTGTTTTGTCCCCCTCTGCGAGCAATGCATTAGTACTAATCTTGTATAACCTGCCACTAAAGAAGGTATTCTGTCTTAAATGTGATGTGTATGGTTATGTTGTGTGCCTTGCTCAGATGAAAGGGTGGGGGGGTCGTTTTTGCCTTTGTTTAAGGAAGAGTTACAGGAAGATAAGCAGGTTTTGTGTCTTTGCTCTTATGTATAACTGGTCTTTCTGGCAGGTCTCTTTTTAATGGAAAAAGCTGTGTGTATTTCTATGTTGGTTAAAAATGAGATCAGTTAATGAAGTGTAAATTTATACTGTAGATACAGATTAAGATGTTTTAATCTTCAGATAAATCTATGTCATGAGAAGAGGTTACTGTGATCAGCTATCTGTCATTACCCTTCTGTAGGGGCTTCCTAACAGAGCGGCTCACATGAATACTCTCTAAAACTCCCTTTAATGTATAGATTTCAGCTGTTGAAATTGGTGGGCTGATTTAGCTCATAAGTTTCTTGACTGAACTAGGTGATCTGGGAGCACTTGCACAAGCAGTGTCTGCCTGCAGACTAGTTGAGTGTTCTGTCTACTGGAAAATATTGCCGAGTAGATGAGCATTACAACTTCTTCCAGTGAACAGCCTGGTCTAGAGGAAGGTATCCCTGCCCATGGCAAGGAGGTTGGAAACAGATAATTTTTAGGGTCTCTTCCAACCCAAAGTATTCTAGGATTCTATGAAGTAGCTACATCTGGAAGAGGATATCTGCAAGCTTTTTCTTCTCTTTTTTCTTCCCACTTCTGTTGGTAATTTTGACATTTTGAAATATTTTTCTTTCTTTTTTTCAAAATGAGTGTTATGTGAATGAGCGCTTCCTTAAGTTGTCCTGAACTTAGTTACCTACAATGGGCCTAATTCACGAACAGTGTGTAATGGGGCGTGTTATAAGTGGTTTGACCAAGGAAGCACAGAAAGCTGGTTTTAAATATGTTAAGTCTCTTTAATAGGTTAATGTTGGGAAATCTAGCAGATGTAAATAAAAAGAATTTAACTTTCCCTACACTTGTTTTGCTTCTGAGGCAAGATTCTCAGGCCAGTAGAAGATATCAAGCCTACCATAGTCTGCTGATTGCACAGACTATGTCTGATTGGAGAATATTTTATACACTATACAGCAACAGAGTGACTTAATTGCTACTTGTTACCTTCTTGCTAATTGTTTCATATTAATTTTCTGAATGCATTCCTAAAATCAAAGTAATTGATTTCCAGTATATGTCATTCAGTTTAGTTCCTTTTTCACTGTGCATAGCAGGTATATCATGAGCAATGTTCAATTAGATGGCTGACTGCCTACCGCCTCTCTGGGCAACTGTGGATTTAAAATGGTTTTAAAGTACATTCCAAGTTGTTCATGTTTTAATGACCACTCATTTGACTTTCTGCTGAAGGCGTGGAACAATTTGCTTCCCTATTGCTTCCTGACTTTCCGAGACGGAGAGGCTGGATGAATTCAGAAATATTGTACCTATATGTTTTGCTTGGTACCTCTGCCTTCCCACCTTTTTCAGAGACTTGTCCTTTCAGTACAAAGTAATTTACTTATTCTAACTGCTACAGAGAAAGGAGCCTTTCCCTGCTTTTTTGCTCCATAATCCACTCACCCATATATACACACAGACCATACTCAAATATATATTGAGGTCTGGAGTGTGACAGATCTTAGCATTGCCTGAACACATCTAAAGGGGAAATTCTAAATAGTATCTGGAAGTAATCATGTTTTGCTATTGTGGATACATTTTCTGCATGGCTCTAACAGCAACAGCAATCTTTCAGGAACTGAGGTCACTAGGCCAATTTAGAGGTAATATAGACATAAGATTTGTGGTTGTATTTTCTCAAAAATGCTGGGGGTTTTGCAGCAGTCTTTGAATTTTAAGCAGTATTTGAATCTTATTGGTGGGGTTACCCTTCAAATAGAGTTTAGGCTGTCCCAGCTCAAATGCTTCCTCCTTGCAGTACCTGCATGTCCTATGAATAGTGGTAACATTACCATATATTTTAGTTCTGCGTATATAAAAGCTGTAATATTAGTAAAGATAAGCATCTGAATTTTTTTAACTTGTTGACACAGAGGTAAGTGGTGTGGGTAGTACCAGAATGTTGGAGACTGCACTGTTTGGTAAATCAGTATTTCATTTGTTTTTAACTGAGGATTGAAACCTATTTTAGGGTTGTGGAAACATCAGCAGTTCAGTTCCATTAAGATGTGGGAGTAAGTAAATACTTGCAGACAGTAATTACAGCCTGGTCTTGTTTCCCTGCTGAGGAGAAATGGAGGTGCTGATGGCTGGGGAGGAGGAGGGCTGGAGGGAATGGAAGGGTGGCAGGAAAACAGATGAGGCAAAAGGGGTTGCATTTTAAAAATGTTTGAAAAACACTGTCATAAGTAGTTAGAAAAAGTTTAATGTTAGGTTGTGATAGAGGAAAAACAGCACAGAATAGCTCAGTGATTGATGACTCACTCAAGATTCAGTTAGAAATAAAAATTCACCTTTAAATAAACTGTATAGCCCTTGAGATGCTCTGATACTGAATTACTTCAAGTACAGAGAAAATAACATACAGGGTTTCAGATTGGGAAGAGACCGCTCTGAAAACTTGGTCGCTACTGGCAGTTTGTTTCTGGCCAAAGCTGACTGGTCCACATCATCATGTAGTTCACATATTCTCATTCCAGAACTTTGTACGTAGCCAGAAGGGTGCTTAGGTTTTTTGTTTGAATGTGATGCATTGGCCATCTGCACTCTCTGTGCCTGCAGACTGAATACAGCTTTTGCCTGATGGTTTCTTCTCAAGAAGAACTTAATAAAATCTGCAGTAGATGAAACAGTGACTCACACTTGCACAGTTTAGTGCATGCTGTGCTTATCTCACAAACAATAGGGTGCCTTGGTCTGGTTTAGGATTTGGCTCAATATGAATATCATCCATTATTTTTTATACAGCGTTCTTGTTGGCTACAGTGGAACTTCTCCTTACATGTATAATACTCTGAAACACCTTAAAAATACCTGCATGCCAAGGGTTTTTTTGGTATTTAGTGATCACTTACAAAAAGGGCACTGGATCTACTCCAGCAAACCACTCAAACATGGACTTAATTATAGGCACACACAAGCAGCTTCTGTTCATGCAGTATGGCTTGGCACAAAACCAAAAATTAATTATGTGCCCACAGAGGGACTAGGTGGAAACTACTGAGGGCTACTGAATTCAAATAGGATGTGTTAGTATGCTTAATGGTAAACAAACAGATAAGTGCTGGCTTAGCCTACAGTGTTTGGCATATTCAGAATAGATTTTTCTGTTGCTTGCTGAACTCTCTCTTACCCAAGACAATGCTTCTCTATTTTTTCCATCATCTGTATTGAAGTTCAGCATGCTATCCTCACATGGCCATTGCTTTGAGAGCTGTAAAGACAGCCTCAATTGTAATGCCATCCTAATCGTTTGTGTTATAACTGCTGTTTTTTCTTCAGTTTTAGCATTCAACTTCAACCTCTTTAGTGGGAGATGCCTTATAATAAAAATACTTGTATAAGGATGTGCATATCCTAATGCCTAGTATATAATGATAGTGTTTAACTCTCTGAAGTTCAGAGAAGGGCTATAAAGACAATCAGAGGGCTGGAGCACCTCTCCTATGGGGACAGGCTGAGAGAGCCTATTTTGTTCAGCCTGGAGAAGAGAAGGCTCCCAGGACACCTTACAGCAGCTTCCAGTGCCTAAAAGGGGCCTTCAAGAAATCTGGAGAGGGACTTTATACAAGGGCATGTAGTGACAGCTAAGGGGGAATGGCTTTAAAATGACAGAGGGTAGGTTTTGATTAGACATTAGGAAGAAATTCTTTATTCTGAGGGTGGTGAGGCACTGATGCAGGTTGTCCAGAGAAGCTGTCAGTGTTCAAGGCCAGGCTGGACAGCGCTTGGAGCAACCTGCTGTAGTGGAAGATGTCCCTGCCCATGGCAGGGGGGTGGAATTAGATGATCTTGAAGTTCCTTTCCAAACCAAACCATTGTATAATTCTAACAGAATGCCAATTGTCCTACTGAGAACTGAATCAAGCTTGAGATCCAGCTTTCTTTATCCTATATATTGTGGAACCAGGTCATCATATGCTTACAGATCTCTTCAGAAAGCCAAACTAGAGCTTTTTGCTGCAGGAATTTGTTTCCTGTTTGTTGTAGTGGTAGTTTTAAAGCTCATTAGAATTTATCATCAGTTTAGATTGCTTCACCACTTAATCCGAGTCACCTCTGGGATGCATGCTTTCAGATCTCACATTTCATTGCTGTGACTTTCAGAGAGTTCCCCTCAAGGTTTATTGTCAGAAATGCTAATAGATTCCTGTGGCGCATCATGAAATCGAATGTGCAACATTGCCAAACTTCGTGTGAATGCTCTTTTCAAAACCTCTCCACAGAACATCACTGAGAGTATTCCAGCTTCAGGAATGTGTGACAGAGAAGGGGTATGTGGCAGTCTGCCATCATAGTTTTGTGACACGTCTGGTTCTGAAGGATAGGGGACTCCACTGAGGAGGAGGCTGAATCATAAGCTGTTGATGTAACTGAAAAATGTGAAACTGTGCTGCAGTTTTGGTGTTTGAGATGTTCCTGGCTCTGCTGAATTCTATCATAGGTTGCTGTTAAATCAGGTCTTGTAGTGAGCTGGCTTTTACTTTCTTTGGGAAACACAACTGGAGTTTACCTGCAGAAATTACATTTTTTTATTATTATTTTTGGGTTTTGTTTTGGTTTTTTGGGGGGGTTTTATTTTTGGTTTTTTTGGGTTTTTTTTTTGTTTGTTTGGGGTTTGTTTGGTTTTTTTTATTTTAACTTAAAATGAAAAACTACTCACAGTGTAGGTCTAAATAATTGCTGTAACACGTAAATGCTGACCCATATCTCATTAATGTTGTGTGCAACCCCTGCAGTTGCAGTTCTTGCAGTAGCAGAATTAAGCGCCGGACAGTGCAGTCTGGAATTGGTCTGAATTTTTTGATATGAAACCTCGCAGGGTGGGTTTCTGGTCTATGGCTAATAGTACAAATAATACAGGAATTCATTTCCTGGGGAGATGCAATGAACCCAACGGTGCAGCATATGTCTCAACAGGGATCAATTTCCCATGGACGCTGCTTATTAGTCCCACAGTTCATTATACTCCATATACTCCGTTTCCCTTCATTTACAGCAGAAACAGATCACAGAAATAATCAATGGATGAGAGTGTGATTGCCAGAGCAGTTACAATTTTTCATGAAGGAATTTTTAACATATACTGCTTTTGAGGCATGTTATGCCGTTTTATGACCAGAGTGCAACTCTAAATCTGCCAACATCACTGGAACTTGCTTCTAATCTGCCGATTTTAGGTGTCAACAAAAACATTTTGTTTTAAACCGAATTTTTTAAAGAAAAATATGTTTATTTTTTCAAAATGAAAGTCTGATTTCTATAGTATCATGAAAATAGTATTTTGGTTAAGGGTCAAAGTTCACTAGAAGGTAGATTTGGTTTGCAATCCCTGTTTTCTCCCATGCCAGAAGATCCCGCCATCTTAGTTATTGTCAGGAAAACATTTGTGTTTCTGCTTCATCAGTCAGTCTAATAAATGATTCTGTACAGTTTTGAGAAAGGAATAAGTAACAGCTCCATATGGAAACACAGCCTTGCATAACTGAGGGCATACAAACTTAAGTCAAGGAACCTGAAGGACAAGCAACAAGTGCCTATGTGGGATAGCACCTCTTAAACAGGAAGTGATGGCAAAGGGATCCTACTATGGCAACACAGACATTGACCCCATCAGCTATGACAAAGTGACTGCCTGTTTGTGTACTCTTAGTGTGCAGTAAATGCAAACATTTTACTAAAATGAGTTGCCTTGTAAGTGGATATTCTCATTTGGACTAGTTTAAATCTAACTTAAGCTTCCAAGGTCTACAAGTGTAACTGCCTTTTGAGTTTAAATGCTCTAGGAATTTAGCTGAATTTAAGAATTCGTCCAAGATAACATCTGTTAATCCAAACTTGGATCTTGAGTATATTTCTCATTTCAGGTTTAATAAAAACTTTCTTTATACACAATTTATAATTGGTGGGATAATTTTACTGTGAGATGTTGCAAGTGTCCTGACCCCTCAATATACCATTAATTTAGATAAAAGAGTTGTAGATGCTGTAAGCTCACACTGAGTTTCATGAAAGTTTAAGTTTTGGCCCACGATGTATTTGTGGTTCAGATCAACAATGTTTTACTGTATAAAGTAGCTATGGAACATTCTTTAAATCTTTCTAGCTTCTTAATGACTGAATAATTTGCCACATCTTCAAGCATGCACAAGTCTAGAAAAGCACTTAAACTGGTTTATAACTTAAAGCAATCAAGTAGTCTGGTGAGATTTTTTTCATGCTCACAATTTCCTGTGTAATTAAGATGAAATGAGCCTAAGGTTGGGTCCTTAGAAAATGTTCTTTAAAGGGAACAATAACCTGAGTTAACAAAAAAATAATCCATGTTGTGACAATAATTCATCAGTGTACCTGCAAAAAAATAGTTGTGAAACATTGTGCTGTGCTGTGTCTTGCATCTTCATGTTTTAAAAGCAAGAAGCAAATACTCAAAACCTCTCACTGTGGGTGGGATGGAAGTGCAAGTAAATTCTTCAGATTTTTTCAAATTATTTTCCAGTGTTTGTTAGAAGGGGAAGTGGGGAACAAGGACTTTTTCCCCTTCTTAAACATGCTGTCCTGAGGCACTGCCACCATTGCTTGATGGGCTTGGGCTTGGCCAGAGGCTGGTTTTCCTTGGAAAATGGTACTGGTACTGGCACTGGTTCTATCTGACAGGGTACGCTTTTAGCAGCTTCTCACAGAAGGCACGCCTGTAGCCCTCATGCTGACAAAACCTCGCCACACAAACCCAATGCTATAAAAAAGGTAAAGCAGTTAACTTTTTGCACGAAAAAGTACTAAATATATACATCTGCTGTCTAAATCTAATTGGAGCTGTGGGTCTCTGCTCATGGACAGTACGTGCTTGGAACAGACTTAATAACAAAGCTCTTATGACTTCAGTTTTGTAGGATGCAAGCATAAAACGTCAAGTAGCCATGGCTGTATGTAGGTATTGAAGAGAGAGATATATACAGAATGTGGTTAAATTGAAAGAAAGCAATTGAGGAGGCTTTTTTATTTGTCTTTCCTGAAAGCTTTTAGACATCTTTGTGTAATACTGCATATGTGAAAATGGTATCTTTTGGGCATTTCTCAGTTCCCTCCTTTGGTTTTGTAATGAATAGAGAAAAAAAAGAGGAAACAAAAAGCCTTTGCCTGTGAAATGTTAAGTGAACTGGTTCTATTCATCTGGTAATGGTAGTGGGTGTTTTTCTCTCCTTTTAAGTGCTAGTGCTCTTTGTGCTTGACAAATACCAATGGAATCTGTGTTTTTAAAATGTTTTGGTGCCTATAAAGGAGAGTGCTACTCCACTTTTACGGAATGTTGTACCTGCACAAAGATGCAGATTGTCTTGGATCCTGAGACAAATGAAAGGGTTGTGCAAAGAACAGAGGGAAAGGAAAATAATTTGTAAAGAGATCTGCTTTTGCCATCTGAAATTTGGTTCATACGTTATGAAACATGAAAGAGACTTCCTGCCCCTTCAAATACAAGTTTTATTTTCAGTTTATAGTTTGGGGTTGATTTTTTTTTTCCAGTTCTAATGACTTCTATGCAACAAATTTTGTATTTTATGTTCTTTTAATTAAAAATAAAACAATCTTTTACATAGTCTTGTTAAGGTACAGATCTTTTGCTTACATTAAGAAGATGAAATAAGAAATAATTTCAACCTGCAGGTCAAACTCAGTATCAGGTTTTCAAAAACTGAAAAGCTAGTTAATGGCAGAAATGTAATCTGGTGAACATTGCAAGGAAACAGTAGTTTTCTGTGTCTGAACATTGACCAATTAATGGTTTATTATGCATGTAGGCTCCATTTTGATTACTGATCAAAGTCCATCACTGAAATCATCTGGGGTGTTATGACTTACTAGTGCTTCTTCACACGTATTTTTAGTGTATCAAAATCATGCAAGCTAACCAGATAAAAGGCTGTGAATTTCAAAAACCTGTGCAGTGTGTGTGGGGAAAGAATATTCTTTGCCTTTATAATTTTCCGGAGTTTCTTCCCCCCTCTATTAATGTCTAGCATCATCCGATAGTAACAGCCTTTCTCATAAGAAAAAAATATTAATTAATATTATCTCCTCAATTGTCAGATTACATCAAAAAGTACCTCAGAGTAAAAGAGATGCTAAGCAATACAATGAATTGTTCTAATTTCTCTCTTGCGAACAGTTCACCACATTCTTACCGTTGTGACTAAGATCTGAGTTATTAGAAAACTATTGTTTGAAAACCTATAAAGCATGCTAAATGAGCTCATTAAAAGACTTTATACTAAACCCATAACTGAAGATTCATATTGTACGTTACAGGGACAAATAGTTTTCTGTGAGGGTGTAAGAAGCCCAGCCTCTTCTGCAGTGCTTTTTACTGGAAATTTTCAATGATTTTAACCGTCATCCATTTTGCGTGTGCAGAAACTACATTTACACACATTTGTGCATATAAATAATCAAGAAAATATGCCTGCAGTCCTAAGTATATTTTGCTCTGGCAGAAGTTGATGTGTTCAAACGTTTGTATCCGTGCTGAACTAGAAACCACCCTTTACTTTTCTACTTTTGAATTCCTGCCTGATTTGACAAACTTCCCTCATCCAGCCAGAATTTCTGTAATAGGTGAGAGCATCTTGGATACTGCATGTAACAGATTTTTGCCTCTGGGGCATGTGACATTAACCTTCCTCTGCCTTTCAAAAGAGTTAGGACATTGTCCTGCTTTAATTGAGCCAGATGTTTCAAAGTAGCAGTAGAGATTCTGTCTAAACAGCATGATTTAGATAACAAAGCAGTCCTATCTTCTAAACTTCTGTACTGCCAAGTCCATAAAGAAGATGTTACTCTTCCATCATGGCACACTGTAGTCTGTCAGCTAAGTAAAAGAATGACTACAACTAGGAAAGATAAAACTTTTTGTTTTGAGCTTGGGGTTTTCTCTGAGGGGAGAAGGGGCTCAGTGAGAGGTTGTTTGTGTTAAGCCAGAAGCATGTCTGGACTGTGGGGGAAAAAACCTCATTTTGGACAGTTGTAAAATACTCAGTTCAGGATATTATACAATTGAAGAGTATGCAAACTGCATCTACCACTTATCCAAAATCAAAATCTCTTAACAATACAGTGCCATGGTATTTTGGTCCAAATATTACTTGAAATGATTTATCTACTTCAGGTCATGTAAATCGGGAAGAGGACATTTATATTAGTCATGTACAATTAAAGAACATCTTTAAATTTATGTGCAACTTCTGTTGGTTTTAGTATGAGAACATTACTTCATCATCCAGGCTTTATGAAAGAAAGTGAGTATTCGCTAGAAACTGAGCACAACATGATGATGAATGTTTTGCAATTTGTCCCAATTTCTTGATGAAGGTTTTGGGTTTGGTGTTCTGCCTGGGTTTTTTTATTTTTTCTTTTCCGACATGAATTTAACCAGAAGTTTGAAAGTTTGAAAAAGTGGATTTTTCTTGCTCTTTTTCCTTTTTTTTTTTTTAAAAAAAAAAATTTCTTTAAAGGAACTGTAAACCTGTTTGTATGTTTTTATAGTCCTTGCATGACTGTAAGTAGTAAAACTATAACTAGAATCCTTCAAACACCTGAGGCTTAAAACAAATGTGGGAAAGAGCACTAAGCCCAGAATCAGTTGTAGATTTTCTGTGTGCAAGGTAATTTTGAAGAATTCCTTTGGGGTATGGAATGTGCTGCACATAGCTGCCCCATCAATACTTCATTTAGGTTCTGCTCTGAGACTTCTTCAGTTCCTTTCCTTATGTTTTTGTAGTATGATAATATAAATCAAAAGTAGAATCTGTTAACTCCAACAAAAAATGCGTTCTTTGCTTTGGCTGGCCAGGAAGAAAGAGAACAGAGCATATCCTTATTCTATCTTCTGTGTATTAGCTACTCCATTTCTATAGTGAATACCAAGCTGGAGCTACACAAATTGATGGGCTTTTTGGACACCTAAAGCAACCATTAAGTGGTAAAATTCTTAGCATATGCTTAATATGTGCTTACTGCCTTACCTTTCTGAATGATGTCATCATGACCGTAATGTAACTCAGAGGGAACCAAAATCATAGCTGTCCAAATTTGCTGTGGCTTTGTAATTTTCTTAAAAGTTTGTGCAAACTTCAACTAGTAATTTAACTTTTGGCAGTATTCCATGCGGAATTTGCCCTGAGATAAAAAATTGAAAGTGGAAGATGACAAAATCAGTCTCCATTTGCTTTAAGTTGGTATATTCGTGCTACTTCTCAGCCTCACACACTGCATTTTCTCTTTTGTGTACAAAATACATACTTTCTTAACATAGATTTAAGTAAGGATATTTGCAGCATTTATTAATAATGATTGATTTATTTTCTTGGATATTCAAGAAAAACCAAAAGCACATCTGGGGCTTTTTTTGATGTTTCCATTTTGGTCTGCATTTTGTAGATGCTAAATACAGAAGTCTTACATTCATAAACAACCATCAACTCATTAATTTGCATTATTTTGGAAAGTCCTTTTTGATACCAGCAATGTTCTTCCTGATGGATTGTGGTATCGTCAGAAAAATAACATTTTCATTTCTGGTTTGTGTGCTAAGTACAGATTTATACATTCAGATTGGTAATTTGGTACAGAAACAAAATATCCAGGAGCACCTGCTTCAGCAATATCAATGTTCAGTTTCTAAGACATTTCCCTCCAAGCATCCTATTTTTACTGACCTTTGATTTACTGAATTTTCATTTGCTTGGTATAAACTCCCCTTCTCTTCGGAAAGTTCCATAACAAACATTCAGTGTGATCCATGACTTACAGCACAAGAATGTAACAAAAAAGGTGTATTTTCTGCTAGTCAGAAAATGTTGGCACTTTTTTGTGTTACATAAGTCTAAAAGCCTCTCTTTTAAAGCATCAAGATCAGCAGGAGGCATGAGTATGAGTAATCTGTGTTTTGCCTTGTTTGAAGCAATTGGGTTTGAAATAACAAAGCTATGCAAACTTGAAAATACCCGTTTGTAGGAGCCTGGCAATACGTTCATTTCCTTGACATCAGAGAGAGAAACAAGCACTGAAATTCTGTTAAGTGCTGAAGTGGTAGTGCAGAAATGAAGTCTTTCTTTATGGGGTTATTGGCCATTTTAAGATATACAAACTCCTCTTCCATAGAGTGTGCTTATACTAATGCGATCACAGATAGGAAAATTAATGCTTAATTAATTTATTATGAGATATCCCTAGACACTGATTGATGCATAAGTTCTGTATCACTTGTTCTAGAACATACTTTATGATTCTTTATGAACATTTTTCTAAGTACTTTATTAAAGAGAATATTACCTCTTATCACAAAAATTTGCATGTATGTTTAGAAGGTAAACTACCCATTAGATTTGCCTGTTCATAATTTTGCTACAGTGCAAAACCTGATTGTCTTGATTGGATAAGAAAATTTCCCTGCCTATTCATTGGGTGTTTTCCAGATACACTATGAATTTATGTATGAGAAGAATGAAATAGGTGCATTGCCTGCACTCACTGAGATACTTGAGAGGAAACAGATATGTTAGGATGTAAAATTTCCCTCCTCATTGAGTTAGGTGAGCAATAAAAGGACCTCTTGAGTCTTCCTTCTAACCCACCCCCACGCACAGTGACATCTGAACATCAAAGCTGATGATTTTACATATGGTAGAGGTCAGCATGTATCACAAGTCTATTTTCTAAAGTACTCCTTTTGCTTTTCTGGATATCTGTATTTTTGCTTTCTTTCTTCCTTTTTTATAGATGTCATTCTCTATTAGACAAATATGGATTACCTCCCTTTCTCCTCTTCTATTTTGATTAGCCGCAGCTACCTTCTGTGATGAAATACTGTGGAAATATTCACACACACACCCTTCTCCCCCCCCAGCAACATCGGCAAAGATGCAAGAATGTTACCTTACATCTGCTTACAACTTTTACTTTGATAATTGAATAAAACAACATTGAAAGAAGGGAGACCTGAGAGGAACTGTGCCACTTATTTGAATCGACATTCAGTCAGGAACTCTTTACCTGTATACTTGGCATTAAAATATGTCAAGTTTTTTACTTAAATGTAAGCCAATTATGCAGATGACAGTCAAAGTACCAAAAGACAGCATAAGGATGTGCACGAAGATGAAAATACCAGAGCTCACCAAATGCATGTTAAAATCGACTGAAAACAATTATTTTCTCCTTGAGTGCAGGAATGCTGGAGGGCTTTTCTTATGATATTACAGAGAATATTAATGACAGTAGAATTGGGACTAAGTGTGTTCCTTCGTATTTCAAGCAACAGTTGTAAGAATAGGAACAAAAGGTCCAGTTTTAACAGTAAACTTTATCCCTCTTATTTAATCTTCTCTTTAGTTTTCCACCGGTAGTTTTCCATGAGTCTTCCTTTGTCCCCTGATCCTCTTCATGCTTTCACTGTGTTCCCAACCTTTCTATTGATTTATTACACTTTTGTGTCTTTGGGTTCTGTTTTGCTTCTTGCTCAAAGGATCTTCATTTTGATCTAGAAGGGAGGGAGGAAAATGAATAAAGGTTTCTTTTCAGTTTTGAAGACTTACCAATAGGAGATCTGAGAACTTCAAACAAGCCTCTTACCATTCTTTGCAGTTAGTTTTCTTCTGATCTCAGGTACTGATCTTTCTTTCCTTCCCTCTTTTCTCCTCTGTATGTCTATCAATCAGATGAAGAATCTGTTTTACTCCCTATCTGCTGTTACTCCATTTTCCTAAAATCTCTTGATTTTTCGTTTTGAGGAGGGCGTCTTCTTGATGCTGTGTATGATTAAACTACAAACAACCAAGAGCAAGTACTTTGTGTATGCCAGTCCTTTACTTTGGGTTAAAACAAAGTTTCCTAAAGAACTAGAGGAATTTGTAAGAATAACCTCTGCACCCTTTTCACTGTGAAATCCGAGTTACTCTTCCCTCCATCCTGGTGACATGGTTGATACTGCTTTTTCTGAAGCAACTCTTTTCATTCCACAAGGAACCTTGCACCTGAGGCAGAGACTCTCACACAATACTTTGAAAATTAGCAAAAAGATGTGAGACAGTGGCACAAATGGAACAAAGTAGAACAAATGTTGCATTAGCTTTCTTTTTCCTTTCCCCCTTACACTCATTTTTCTCCTTTACTCCCCAGTCATATTTGGATTTAGTTCAAGAGAAAAGAGAACACTGTTCGAGTGTACATGTATGTATATATGTATATGTGTATATGTGTGTTTCATGTGTGCAGAAAGATATAAAGAATAAACTTAGTGGGCAGAACATCAATCAGTAAGTTTAAAAAAATTACCTGTAGCCAGATTCTAGGTGTCACAAGTGATAAGGATCCCCTGTGAGTTAATAAAGAAACCGGTAACTTTTGGGGCTAATATAGTATATTTTTAAGACACAAATACTGCAACTAAAAAAACCTCAAAGCTTCTTTTTTTCACCCTCACTTGCTACTGCTTTTCTCTATTAGAAGTCATTACTGCTAATTGTCAACAAGGATTAGCTTTTTCGCTAGGTTTTTCTTAGTGTGTCATTTTGAGTTGAACTCTTAACTTTGAACAAAGAAAGCAGATATTAATCAGCTAATAGTGAAAGAAACTTGATTACAGAAAAGTGGCAAATCATAAATGCATTTGCAACCCACAAAATCTTAATTAAAATAATTAAGATTAAGGAGTAGTGACTGTAAAGATCTTTGTTTCCTACTCCACTTTTATTTTAGAACTGCCTTGATTTGCTTTGCTTGAAGAAGCTGTTGATCTGTGTGACAGAGTTTGAGATAATCTGAGTTCTGTTGTTCTTAGTTCCTCTAAGTAATGCCTTGGAAGATATCATCTGGGAATTGGTTGTTCTTTTTTGATTGTGCAGGGATTTTAGTGTTGATATTATGAGGAGATGAGAACTGCGCTGGATGAGAAAATAGATTTCCTGTGGATCAGGGCTGCGAGACAATTATGTGCAATTATCATTTAAAAAAAAAAGGAAAGAAAGCACAAATAAACACCCCTAAAAAAAAACCAAACCGCAACCACCGCCAAAAAACCAAAACCAAACCACTCCCAAACAAACAGCAAAACAAAAAAAAAACCAAACAAAACAAAAACCCAATAACAAACCAAAACCCTCTTCACATCTACACTGTTGCTCTCTCCACTTAACGAAGGAAACAGAAGGCAGATTTCCTGTAGAACAGAAAGAGCAACCAATTTTGTGCTCGTGGGGTGAAGAATCTTAAAAAAGTTCTACCTGAGAAGCAGATGGCAGAGAAAGAGTAGAAAAGAGAAAGCCGGGTGTAAAAGAGAGGAAACTGAACCAAGAGAGTCTTTCCAAATGCTTTCTAGGCTGCAGTCCGAATTCTGCAGTTCTCTCTGCCAGTGCTCTTGTGCCTGGGCATGGAGATCAAGCCCTATCTCAGGCAGCAAGCATCAGCTCAGGAGGTCTGAGTAGCTAAGCAGCACAAATCAGTGCAGAATATAAACATGGTGGAGTCAAAGAGCTAGAGAGATTTGAACTTCTCCTTTACATAGATGTTTTCTGAATGAATGCTGTTTCCACTGGAGTATTTTTCCTCAGCAGATTTAAGGATCATTATGGAGAGATTAATAAAACTTTCAGCTCAGTTCACAGCAATGGAAAATAAGATGCTGAACTCTGCTTCAGAAGGAAACATTACTTTGTGCATTATCCTCTAATGTCATAGTGTAAACTGTTATTTTCTTTCCTGGTAATTATAGAATTTAGAATTTGTTCTTTCAAAGGGAGGAAACAATCTGTACCATAGCCCAGAAGTTCTGGAAGAGCAAAAGCTGAAGGACTGAAAAGCTGAAGGTGTAGAATAGAGGTGAAGGAAGTGGCTAAATTTGCATATAAAGGAAGACAGGAAAAAGATGTTGTATGACAATTGTGCAGGAGTCATGGCGCTGAGACTCATAACAGTTTAAAATATATTCACAATTTCTTAAGTTATTTACTCCAAAGTTCACTTTTTTTTTCTTAACAGATTCATTATATCACTTCAAAATGATCTTTAAATATTTTTTAACAATTAATATCTTTGGAGAATGAGAGAAGGAGAATTTTCCTTCATAGATGCTTTCTGTCCATTTTTCTGTCCACAACCACTTTTGCCTTCAACAGGGGTTTTTATGTTATACTTTATGTCTACAAATTATGAGTTTTCTAGATTAAAAAAAAAAATTAACCAGATCCCTGTTCTTCCATATTCATTACCAATAAAATCCTAAAATATGGGAGGGTCTCTCTGTTCAACTCCATTGGCATTAATTGAGACCCTCCAGGCCAATTTTTATCACTTAACTACAGTTCAGATGAGTAATTTTAGTTAATGAGACATCATTTTATCTTTGACTTTATAGAGAACAATATACTATTCTAGTATTAAGATATTTTTTTGTAGAAACACTGATGTGTTTACGATCTTAACAACGAATTTCTTATCAAAACCCAAGCTACCCATTACCCTTAAAGGCTGATTGAGAACTGTTATTTTGTTGAATATGAGCAGGTTTTCACAGACAGAAAATTAACTGTTCTGGAGCAGAGCTAGACTGCATATTTAAGTAGCACTTAGATATGTTGTGCAATTCATTGCATAACAACAACAAAGACACAAAATATTAAATTTTCCAGGAAAACAAACACAGAGATAATTAGAACTTGATATATTGTTGGTTTAAGTAGAGGAGCTGTTATCTAAAGACATAAAACTTGTGTTCTTCACACTTTATACTTCACCAACAGAACATGATATCCAGCAGATGTGCTTGACTAGAAACACATTAGAGCCGATAGAACTAGTTTCTCCTCCTGCCTCTCCTTTGAATTACTCCAAAATAAAGTTATGTAGCATGTACCTATTTTTCTCAGAAACATCTGCTAGAAAACTCTAGTTTTTTTCTTCATTTACATGTATTTGTAATTGGATGTCATATATTTGTTATATGCTGTATGTGTTGCTCCATTTGTACTAAGTGAGGCAATTTCAAAACAAGAAAATAAAGTTTCTTATTGTATCATGTACCGTTTGTGGAATTGCTTTCTGCAGAATACTGCGGATGAGAAAAATTTTCAGAGGCTCAGTGAAAGAATGAAGAAGTTTATGGAAGAGAAATTCCTTAATAGTTACTAAAGCCATAGAAACAACTTTAGATCAGGCAGTTCTGGAACTGCAGAGATCCGAGAATAGTTGGAGAGAGTATCACAAATGCCTACCTTAGTATTACATTCCTGTTTCTTACCTGCTTTGGTGCTTTCATAGGTAATGTACCAGAGTGAATTAGACAAGTCTGTCAGCTGTTCTGGTTTGTTCAGTCCTGTGTTCAAAATATCTTGTTTTAGTACTACTGGAACTTTTGAATTGAAACTTTTTAGAATCTTTATGCTATAATTTTGAAAATACACAATACTGTTAAAATTCCCTGATAGATTGGAAGCTCTAGTGTCCGGTCATGAGACTACTATCTTGTCATGCATATCTAAACCCTCTTAAAGTATTAAAATAAGGCCTGCCTTCCTCCAACTGTGTCCTTACATACTAGGAAACAGAAAACAAGAGTTATTATCTTGTTTTGCTTGCCTTTCTGTAGCATGCAGACTAATACTAAAGCCAAAGTTTATTAAAAAACAAAAGAAAAAAGAATGTAGAAAGTGCTGTGTTGTTGATACTTCTTGTAACTCAGTGTCTACTAACAGTGTCTAGATACTAGTGTATGGATTCATACATTTATCTCTCGATTACAAAATAAATTCCCACTAATTTGAGAATATGCATCCAGAGTATGAAACTTTGCCACAGTCATACGGTTACTTCTGAAAATAAACATCACAATGTAAGGAAATTTGAAACTAATGTTTGCATTAAAATAATTTAGACTTGTTATATATAGAAAGGTAAATAGGAAACGGAACACTGAATAACCTAAATCTTCACGTATTTTCCTGTTAAATGATGGCTGTCCAGTCAGTCACACTGTATTCCTCCTGTACTAGAAACATTTATTCTGTGAAGGCAGTTTCACAAACACTGTTTCACGTTACTCCTGCGTTTTTTCTCTCTCTCAACAAAATGCACTAAATATTCTTTTCCTAATGAGAAATCTACTTGTACAACAGTGTTAGTCTATTTGTACTAACAATACAAGACAGTGCTAGTCTAATTTGAGAATTATCCACAGAAATCCTCATGAGTTTATATCCACCTAGAATATTGATCTTTCTAGTTTCTATAGACTCTTAGGGTACAGTGGTATTCCTATGACCTATTTGACCCACTGATTTTTGTCATTCAGCAGTGCCTTTTATGGCGATAGCTTGTCTTATTTCTAGGCATTCTAGTGTTTCTTTCTGGGCATCACACAAAATTATGCTCACTTGCCTCCTTTCCCCCTCCTCCTCCCTCCTTTCTCCCTTGTGCCTCTTTCTGCTCAGTCCTAGTATTCTGTTTCAAGAATTTATGTCATTGATAATCTTCGCCGTTTCTTACACTGGTTCAGCAATATTTTCTGCCTTTTCTTTTACTGAATGTGGAAATACTACTTTTGTTTCAGCGTTTCCAACAAATATCTTTGTTCACCCTGAGGTGTTCTCAGCATTAATTAATTTTTAATTCCAGTTACAGTCACAAAAATCTATTACTCTTCTTTGCTCAAATATAATTTCTAACAAATAACAAAAGCATCATTTTGCTCCACATCTTTTATGCTTTCTGCTGCTTATGAGTACCCAAAGAGATGCATTTAATAAAATCTACCATGGCTCTGTATTCTTTTTAAGAGATAGAAGTTTTAAGTTTAGCTTGCCATGCCCAGATTTTTGGTCCTTCTTTCTCTTCTTTTAATTTTATTATCAATGTGTAGTGGAAACTAATGGTCCCTCAAATGCATTTGGTCTACCTACCTTATGAAAAAAATCACTGCAGGGATAAGCAGATTGGTTTTGTGATTCTCTTTGTACCTCTTTTGTTGGTTATTAATATTTTTTTTTTATTTCTTCGTTTATTAGGCATCTTATATTCTTATTTTGCTCATATTCTCATTCTGTGTAATATCATTGAAGATGTTGTTTTTACACTGGAGATGAATAAACTAATTCTGATGTTACCTCTATGTGTCAGTGTAAATCATTTTGGGATTAGACTGCAGTGGAAATATCCCTTGATCTTGCAGACTTAATTACCTGTTCTTTAACCAATTGGTGTACACTCCTAAATGGGTTAGGAATAAATCACTTGCTGGGTTTAGATGTGAGCCTGTCATACTATTGGCTTTACATATCAGCTGCACCATTTTATTATAGAAACCTGTTCTATCTAGTTAAATAGTGCATTGGAATTTAGCAGAAAATTCAGGAGAAAATTAATGTGTTTCAGCTGAAAAATGGTTCTTTTTACCTTATGATTTCTAAACTGAAATCTTTGAGCAAATTTAGAGAAAGAGGATGTTTTCCTTTTTGTTTTCTGCCTTTTTTCCTGAACAAAGAAGAGTGACTGGCATGAGCATTCCTTTTCTTGTTACAGTGACTCAGCCAGTTACTCTCTGCATGTCAGTAGGAACATATTAACCCATCCTATTAACTCCATGACCTTTTGAAGTGCCTTCACAGACAGACCTGTAGTCAGGGAAATGAAAGCTGACTTATTTTTTATTTTGATACAGGAAAGGATTAGAGTTTTGTTCATGGAGGTTTTACTTTCTGAAATCTGCTGGTTGTTTAGCCCAAGAACTAGTTTGAAATGAAATGGTCTCTGAAGACAGTTATGATAACCATGATCTAAAGACAATACTTCAGGTTAGCAGAAGTGAGCAAAAGTACTTTCCGTGACTTACCAGGTAGTAAGAAGAAAGACAGGTCCTTTCCTATCTTGGAGGATGCCATTGGTAGAATGGGTTAGGATTTGAATGTATAGCGTATGCTATGGAGTCAAAAAGGAAAGAATTTATACTTTTAGACTGTACTAACTTTTTAATTTATTATACAGATTTTCTTCTGCAAGGGGAACAATCAGCAAAGGATAAGCCTGTTTCCTCTTACATGCTTTAACAACTAAAATTTCTCAATTTATAGTACTCCACAGGTGCTAGTGAAATTAATGGGCGGAAAAGGTAAAGCTGGCCACCAGAGGGAAACGCGGGAATGCAGAACCCCTAGATGCAAGTCCTAACAGACTTGCAATAGATGTTCAAGCCCCAAATGTTTAAATGCTCATTATCTTGGCCTGCTGAAGTCTTTTGGAACCCTAGCCTAGGGTGAATATATAGTGTGCATGTATCTGAATAAGCTAACTGACGGCTGATCTATTCTTGGGTCACCCACGGGCCCCTGTCAGCTGACTTTTTTATAAATCTCTATGGCTGTCACTCATGTGTGCCCTTGGAGAACAGGATTTTTCAACGTTACCAATACTGATTCTCCCCATACAAGTTGTCAAATTGAAGATTCAAGCTGTGAAAAATGTACAAAGTCTCAATGGAAATACTAACTGTTTATTATTAACAAACACCCTAAAATTAGCCTACTTTAGGGGGTAAAAAAGATGACAAGCTCTGGCATTTTATTGATGGCAAAAGAAAAAAAAAACACCTTTGGCAGTGCTAAACAGGAAGTTATCACTGACAGTTAAAAAACCGATTTAGTGTATAGTGCAATGTAATCTCCAAATCCCTATCCTTCTGTGATGACTGACCATTCTTCATCCCATGGCTGGCTGAATGGTTACTGATCTTTTTGACTTGGGATGCTTCCTTGCTGTATCTGGAGCCATTAGACTTTTAGCAGAAAGCATTGGCATACCTCTTTAAATCAAAACTGTGATACCTCTCTCCCTGAATACAGGGGGCCTAGGATTTTAAGTGTCGTTACAGAAAATAAAATAATATGTGGTAACAAACATGGGGACTGTGTATGTAACGTTCATGTCACTGTTCAGCCTCCAATGTGCTACTGTAGTATCGTTTTGGCATACCATGTTTAGTGGAATGAGATTTTAAAGTTGCATCTGAATCAGAAGCATTTTTCTCTTTCAGAAATACTTGATATTTAGTTTGCCCTTATCTCTTTCCCTCTCTTTCTGTTAACCTCTGACAGTGAAAAATAAAGGTTTGCCAGGGTAGATGGACCTGCCAGGCATTATAAAGAATGATGTTAGTTGCAGAAATACTGTTTGTTTTACCCTTATGTTCTGGTGCATGGGGTTGTGCTTTCATCTTTTACACTGTGTGCCTTCATAATCTCCTCTGCAGCTGTTCCAGAGGAATCTCTGCAGTTCTGCAGTCTCCAAAATTTTACCAAGTTTCCTACTTGTTACAAATAGGTTAAGATTGTGGGTTTAGGGATTCCCTGTTTAAATGAATGACTGAGATCACTCTGAACATGTTAGAGGTTTTGATCTGTTTCTAGCTGAGCTGTCTGTCTTGGAGGTGTGATTGTCTTGCTGACTGGGTCATGCCTATTTTTCCTCTCTGTCCTGACAAGCTGTCAGTGCTGTGTTGATATCTCTATTTAGTCCCTTTCTGGTTTCTATTTTCAGAACTTAATACAGCTTCTTTCACTGCTTCATCTTACTTTAAGCCTGCTAGGTTTTTTACTGCAAGGCATAACAATTTGATATGACAGAATGTATGCAACGGTATTTTTTCTGTATCTTACCCAGCTTGGGTTATGCTAATAACAATATTTAGCACATTTATACAGCTTGAAATAATTGCACAGAGATTAACTAATTATTCAGCACGGGGAGGTAAATGTATGAAGAATTATTGCTTGTTTTTAAATAGAATGAAAGCTGAAGTGACTCACCCAAGCTCTGCAATGAGTTGGGGTAAAAGTAGGTGGAGGACTTGCAGCTTCTTGAGAAATAAGCTTATAATGTCTTTCAAGACACAATGTTTATTGGTAACTTAATATATTAAGTCTTGATAAATGTGTTTCTCATTACAATATCAGTGTCATTTTGCCTAAATATCTATGAAGCAGGAATGTTTACCATATTCAAATCTATGGGCAACCTAATGCCAAAATTACCAGATAGACCAGATATTTTTGTACATGAAGGAAATCTAGGCCAGTACAGATTGATTGTATAAATAATAACTTATGTAAATTATTGATTGGTTCTTTTTTCTGCTTTTCCTGTATTAGAAAATTTCAACCTTATGCTTCAGTGTGGCACTTCAAAATTTCAAAAGGCTACACTTCAGAAACTACGAATATGTTTCAGCCTAAGTTATTGCTGAAAGAGGTTGTGAAGTGAGGGAAACATTTTATGAAGGGTTGTGAAATAAAACAAGTGGTTCTCCAAGGCCATTTTCTGTGGCTACTACTTCAGGACAGTAGAAACATACATTATACCTTGGGCAAAATTAGTTAATTCAATATGAACATGTAAGAAAAAGCATGAAGTTTTATGCAGACTTTTGCCTGCAGGCATAAATCAGGACTTGATGGTCCTCAGACCAGTATTGCATTCTCAAATGTTATGGAGAATTATTCTACATTGCTGTTTCGCTGCAAAATAATGTTTGGGGCATCTTCCAAACCACAGTGGTTTGTGAAATTACTAGAACTGATTTATTTTAATTCATTTGAGATTCTATCCAGATATTCAGCTGCATGTAATCTCTTGGGTTTTATGAATAAACATTTTAAGTGCTTACTCAATCCTGTAATCCAAGTCGTAATTGAAAATATGCATAGAACTGGGCCAGGATAGACTCATCTAGAACTCCTCTTAAAATGCATTTCTGGTTGACAGCAAACTGTTCATTACTGCACTCACATGAAGTTTTGTGCCTAGCTTCTGTTGTTTTCATCAAAACCAAATTTTCTAGTTTACTCATCTGACTGTCCCAAGGGACAGTATCTGAGTGCATTACTACAGTCAAGGCAGATTGTCTCTAATGCCTCCTCTTTATCTGCTAGACCCATTATCCTGTCCTGGAAGGAAATTGGATCATTTTGAAGTGATTTGTTCTTGACAGATCCATGTTGGCTGCTTTTTATCACCTTTATTATCCTGTAGGTGCTTTTAAATTCAGTCTTAAGTGATTTGTTCTAGTATCTTTCTAAACATTGAAGTTAGACTGGCTGATGTATAATTTTCTCGGCCTTTTTCCTCATTTTGGAAATACCCATGAAGTTTGCCCTTCATCAGTCCTTTAGAAACTTCAGATTTTCAACAAATTCTCAAAAATAAGCATTAATGACTCATAGATTGCATTGACCAGTTTCCTGTGTATCCTAGGGTGAGCTGCATCAGTTCCTGTCAACTTGGATGCTATTAATTTAACCAAATAGTTTTTCATCACTTTCTTTTTTTTTTGTTGTTGTTTTTCCATTTTGTCAGCACTGTGATCTAATCATCATCTATTCTGATCTAATGTAAAGATCTTTTTAAACCAATGACTGGTATACTCCTTTAGTGGTTTACATGCATGTATTGTAAGCATCCTATTTTACATGTACATCCAATTTCATGCATGTTATTAACGCGCATCACATTAAACCTTCCAGATGAGCTTTAGAAGGGACTTAAATAGTTTTTAAATCTTACAGTTGTAGTCAGGAACAAAGAGTTTGCATTACTGGAGAAATTTCAGTTGCTGAAATTCATCTGTGATCTAATAGCAGCTGACAATACATTTTAAACAGGAGCGCAAATGGAGAGATACTCCTCTTCATCCTCATTCTATTTCATGTATAACTGGAAAGAAAGTTTAATTTTGAACATAATTTTTTTTTTTATTTTTTAATCAAACCCCAAACCATTCACTTTTAAATGCCTGATTGTTTCTCTGTCAATTGTAAAAATGGATTCTTTTTGAACTTTGATCTGAATTTAAGCTTTAACCGCATCTTTGTAGTGTGTATGGTGTGTATTTTTTTGGTTTGGTTTGGTTTTAATCCAAGCCATATTTACAGTGATTTTAAAATTTTGGTAGTTCTTACTTTTGAAGAGCAAAAGCTGTAAGTACTTTGTAATGCGTTATTTTGTGGGATTTTTTTCTTTGTTTTCTAGAAGCAGAAGGGATTTTTATCTCTGTGTGTATCTTTAGTTCAAATGCATTCTGTATTGCTCAATTTAAACAAACCATTTATTACCATGGATTTTCAGAATTGCTCAATTTTCCAGACTTGTGCAAGAATCTCCCCCTTCAAACTAAGCCATGTTTTCAGCATTTCTGATTCAGTATGCAATGCATCATTTCATTTAATGGTAGCAAGGAGAGTGTGCAGTGTTCCTAACAGTCCCAGAGATACTTTATAGAACAATCAAAATTTTCAAGGACAATTTGCATGCAGCCAGTACTGATTCAGCAGAGTTCAAGGCATCTTCTGTAAGTATATGCAGTCGCTGCCTATTTTGAGCACTTTTGCTTGCACAATGGCTTGCGAAGGCAACATAATTGAGGAAGGACATCTTTGGTTTTGTGGTGTTATCTAAAGTTTTCAAGAGAGATACATAGTCTGGGATGCAGAATTCATGTATTAATTTAAACTCTGTTACTTTGAGAACTGATTTAAAATTAATGCTTGTATGCCTGTTTATAGGAGAAAGGGTTTTGTTCTAAATTGACTCTGGAGTACCTGTATGGTGTAATTGAATAATAAGAGTTTGTTACAACTCAGAAAGGCCCAAGAGAAGAGAAACCAATGCAACCATCTCTCACCTCACTGCATCTTGTCTTTCAGCAATAGAAAACCCAACAGCACAATGTTGCCTAAGCCGTGGGCAGATTAACCACAGCATTGATAGATTTAGAGGTAACATTGTAGAGGAAAATTTTCCCAGTCCTTTTGAAGGCCTCTTTTGTGACTAGCAATTCTTTAGATGCAAATAATGATATGGATCGTCACTCATCAGTATCTTTGATGTCCATTCTGTATTTTTTCTGGACTACAGATGCCTGGCTGGGAATACACATCTTGCAGTTTTTACCATATCCTTTGTATGTTGTAGGCTGATTCAGCAAAGGCCTGAATCATATGAATGAAAGCTGTTCATCAGGTTTATCTATTCAACCTTTAGATTTCTAGCTGGTTATGTCAGGATGGGGTCTTCCTAAGACAGCTGAGTTACTGTGCTTTACAGCATGTTCTGGAGCTTTGCAGTGTTGTTTTCATTAACACTAAGCTAGGAAACAAGACTTCTGAACGTTTTGCTATGAAATTGGTGGCTGGCTGAAGAAAGCTGGGGGTACTGACTAGCTGTAGATGTGAGAGATGCAGATTTAAGTCTTGACTCAGATCTGGAATAGGATGTTCTGGCTGAGATACCGCAGGGTATTTAATCTGTATCATTCTAAATCATTCTAAAGAAGGAACTTCAACCTGGCTTTCACCCAACCTATGCTGTTTTATTGTTTACAGTGTCTTTCTTCCATTCTTGCCCAGCAATCTGTGTGTGGTAATAGTGCAGAAATGTTTTAGCTCCAGTGAAATTTCACTGTGGCAGAAATGGTTCTTAGTATTTCCTCTTTATTTGTCAGCAGTCCTCCATTCTGTGAGGAGTCGTAGCTATAGGAGCACTGAACAACAGGCATGATCATGCAGTCTTTGCTAGACTTTGCTAGTCTGTTTTACAACTTTTTGGAGAAGTCTTGCAATAAGTTTTGTATGACTTTTATGAGTTAGAGGCTTCTAAAATACTGAGAATCACAACTGTTTAGGAATGTGTTTGCAAACAAAGGACAGTATGAATATCTGCAATCCTGTTGAAATAACAGTATGGGAAGCTAAAAGATTTTTCACTTGCATACAGATATTTTTAAAAAAATACTATTTCAGTGTCCTACTTAAAAGGCAATCAGTACTTACAGGCTTGTAAGTGCTGCAGTTGTGTTAAGTAATATATCACTAAGGGCATTTTTTATTTCATATGCAGTGGTTTCCTTTCCTTTTTTAGATGGGAAAAAGGCTGTCCATTGAAAGAAACTTGGCTTACCTTCTACTGTCTGCATACTTCCAAAGATCAGTTCACTTCTGCTCTGCTTTAGTGGGAGTGCAGATCCAGCCTACAGTGTGGCAGATCTAAATATAGTGGGTCTTCCGCCTTACTGCATATTCACCCCAAAACAACACCACATTATATTAAAATCAGTAAGAAAAATACTATCCTGACCACTTATTTCATTCACTGGGGAAGTAGTAAGGTTAGTACAAGTTTAAATATGGAAATCCAGAAAACTCACAGTGTGTATAACATCTTCACTTAATTCTATAACTCAGAACATATAAATGACATGTGATTCTGTAATAAGTTTGTGATCCAATATGCTTCTGAAAATTGTACCCTGACCTCTCAATATGTCATTATTTAGTTGCAACTCATTGAGCTTATTCGCTTATTCTTACTGGAGGTAGAGCTTTTCACATTCACCCACTTTCTGAAAAATAAGCAGAAAGTTGTTTGAATAACTAGTTACCCTTCAGTAGTCCACTAGAGAATCCAGTTTTCCTCACTATTGCCAAGCTGTTCATTTCCCATTGTACTAGTAGTCAAAAACTGCAGGTTTACCTTGTCCCCTATGTGGAAAGTATAAATCGTGTATCTAATCTCTTTCTGTCACTCATGGGTAATGAATAGAAAAAGAGTGGAGTAGTAAGAGGAATATTCAGGAGCCAGAAACTGCAAGGGGATTTGTTAATCAGGATGTGAAAAATAGAAGTTTAAAAGTGAGGATAGAAACAGAATTGCCTAAAACTTCTGTTTTGATTGTGTCTTCTCTGGTTTTATTACTTTTATTTTTTTTTAATCATTGAACTTTGAAAAAGTAAATTATTATTGGTTCATGTGCAACATTGAGATATTTGTCTAACGTTGAATACTTGGAATATCCAATTACATTAAATTCTTGTTAGCATGGTTTCCATGCCAGTTCTGCTTTCACCTTTATCTGCTACAAATAAACTGGAGCTGAAATAAATATTAAATACAGTGAGATCAAAGGCATGTACCAGGTGTTTGTACATATACTAAAGCCATCCATTGTGTTTAGGAATGCTTTCCTTTAAAAAGGCAAAAACATACAGGTTTAAATGTTCTAAACATGCAGGTTTGGAAGCATGCAAAAAGGATAGCACAATGCTACTGGTAAATGCATCCACCAGGATTTACCCTTTCCCAAGTATTTTTAAAATCATGTTTTCTTTCCTAAAACTGGACACCAGCCTTTACAGCAATATGTGAATTTGTGACATCAGATCAAATATTATTTGTCTTTTTCTTATTTTTGTGGCTTTGTGCTAGTTTTTTCCTTCTGCTAGCGTTCTACTACAGCTCAAAAGAAATGGAGAACACGTTTTTATTTTAGTCTAGCTTGTCTCAAGTATTAACTAAATATTAAATTACTTTGTTCAAAAAACTCATCTCTTTTTTTTTCCCCATGGAAAAGAAGAGGTAAACCTTAACTTAGGAAAATTTTGTTTTACACCAAGACAAAGGGAATGTTCACTTTCCTCAACTAATTAGAAGTTTGTTCTTGGATATGTAACATGAGTGACTGTTGAGTGTTGGACTCATTCTGCCACACTGATTATGAAGAGGATTGTTGGATAAGACGTCAAGAGACAGGGCTGCTGTGCTTTTTGTAAGGCTTAATGGAGAATGAAAAATTGTATAATAAGGTAACTATTACACAGACCATAATTCCAAGTTTAGATATTGTGACTTTATGACACATTTTACAAAATAAAACTTTTGTATAGAAAGACCTATAGTTAGCGCTTAACAGCTATTTTAGTAAATATAATTTTTAACATTTGCTGTGTAATGGATATTACAGTAAGAAAACAACAGGTGACAATTTCACTCAGAACAAAGTTTCAAGGGCATGCAACTCTGGAAAATTCCTATTCCTTCCTGAAAATGAGAGATTCTTTTCATCTGGGTGGAAAGCAAAGGGGAGCAGCTTCTGAGAATCCATGGCTTTTCTTCCCTATCTCTCCAGCATAAGCATCTTGGGATACATGAAGAACAAGAAGTAAGGATTAATGCCCAAACTACATGATAAAAGTGCTAGTGTAATCAGTGATTCAGTAGTGTATTTCTGGGTGAAGGGAGAGCCTCATGTGCATGAAATTGTGTTTCAAACGGAACATGTTCCTCAGTTGTTGCCATCACCTCCATCCACTTACTCATGTTCTTAGCAAGCTCCTTAGGCAAAAAATTATCTGTCTGCCAAAAACAAACTCATAGACACAGATTAGCTGCCATTAACCTCTTTTGCTTAATTGCAACTCTATATCCACTAAAAACCTTAAGCTCTTTAATGAGCAATTTGTATTCTTTTCAATGCTGACACATTTTTAGAAGTGACTTAGGAGCCATAGGCTAAGATTTTTCCAGTATCAAAGAGACAAGTCTCTAAGGTTCTTAGAAGTCTTTCTATATCTTTAGGTAAAAAAAACTTAGGAAACATCAATATAGGTCTATTTTTAGAAGTTAATATGGAGATCCTAAATCAGTTGGTACTTTTTCTAAAGTACTGTTTTCTTTTTAACACTTGAACTATATTCTTTCTTATAAACCAAGCACAAATATCTGCTAATTAGCTTATTTTGCTGTGTATTTTTTTTTATATACATAGCAAAGGGTTAAAGAGAATGGTATTTGAAACTTTAAAGAATAGAATTTAAATTATGAATATAACTGTTAAGGAAGTCAGCTATTGAAAATAGGGATCAGTTACTGAAATATTGTTGAAAGAGCACTATAAACAGTGAAGGACTTAACAGGAAGAATAATAGGACAAGTCTGTGTTGGGTAACACAAGCCCAAAGGCAGAAGCTGATATATTATAAAAGACAGTATTTATGGCTCATTAGATAAAGTCACAACCCAGGATTCAAACACATGCTGCTGATGGGGAAAAATTCATGTAATTAATCAGGTTATATAAGAGAGGGCAGACAATTAAAAGAAAAGTCAGATCTAAAGCTAACTGTGTAAAAGTTTGGCAATGGAATCACTTCCTCCTTCCATTGTGGTACGTGAAAACCATAGGATGCATGAGTCATTTAAGAACAGTTCAACACATTAATGGTAAGGAAACAGTCCACACAAGAGAGTGATTTTGATTGGATATTAGGAAAAATTTATTCACAGAGAAGGTGATCAGATATTGGAACAGGCTGCCCAGGGAAGTGGTGGCATCACCATCCCTTGAAGTGTTCAGAAAACGTGTAGATGAGACCCCTAGTGACATGGTTTAGTGGTGGGTTAGTCTTGGGGTAAAGGTTGGACTTGTTGATCTTAGAGGTCTTTTCCAACCTAGCTGATTCTGATTCCATGTTTCTGTTGTTTTTATAGATATGCCTGCCTTGGGTCCAGTAGCCCTTGTTAGGCTATGTACTCTACTGTTATGTGTTTGTAAGATACTTGAATTTCCCATCCAAAGAGGCAAGATGTTGAAGGGGCACAAGGAGCCAAGGGGATGCAGCAGAGCTGCCAAAGCAAGTTGTAAACTTCAGGCTGTAGATAGATCCTCATATCAGTTATCTTGGCAACCAGTACATACTGCTTTGTTTATTTTGTCCCTAAACTGGCAGACACAGGCTGCCCAATACAGGACTTTCTGAGTGAATTGGCTGGAAATTCAAGATTGGTGTGTCTTGTGAGCTTTGAACCTCTGCCTGAGCCTTTCTGTGCCTGTTCAGGAGAAGTAAGGGAAAATGCATTGTTAGATTTCACAGGAAATCCTGTGAAAAAACTACTTTCTGGCAGCTGCACTTGATATCAAGTATTTATTAACACTGCCGCCTTATTCTTTTTCATGACTGTCATATTTGTGCTTGTTGCTGAGGTTATTTTTGAACATTAATTGGCAGTTAAAGTAACCTTGTCCAATGCTCTTTTGCTGCTTCTTTTCCCTTGGTTGCTTTTCTTTTCTCATTCTCTATACTTCTAATAAATATTTCAAATTCAGTTGTTACTTTTTATTGCACTTTGGTCACAGAAGACAGAGAGCTTGGCTTAATCTGCACTCTTGGAGGCAGATAAGCAGAAAAAATGGGAGCAGAGAATTCCTGGGTCACTGGCCTTGGGAATAAAGGCACAAATACAATGCTGCAAAACCTCTTCAATAGCTCTAACTTCAGTCAAGCTGCAGTGGTGAATTTTTGATTTGTTTGGCAATGTGTACATTTATATAAAAAAGACAACAGAAACATCAGAGGAAGGATGGAGGAGGGAATTGTGATGTACTGCGAAAGAGAATAAAGTGAGGATTAGTTCTCTTTCCAACAGGTTTTTAAAAATCTGTTTAATATTTTTAAGTCACTTTTGGTCTTTTGGCGATTGGTACACTGTTACATAATTAAGAATTATCTATTAGTTAATGAGACTTACAGATGTATTTGGTATTTCAGAAAAGGACAAAATGTGTAGATGGAGGGGTGGAATTTGGGGTGGGTAAATTTGGTGTTTATTGCTCCAGCATAGGATTCAAAAGCAGGTGATGTGGGGGGATACAATGCTGTGCATGCAGAGTTCTCCTATTTCTTCCAAGAATATAAGACAACACAGAAATACCCTCATTCCTTATCTTCCTGAACTTCCTTTTAATCTTCCTAGGTATTGTTACATTCTCCAACAGAATCATTCTTTTTAATAGTACAAATACAATTACTTAACCAGCCTTATTAAAAGCAGTGACTTTTTCTGTCACCCTTCAGCTCATATTCCTTTTTATTCCAGTGCATTTCTACCTGAAGAACATCAAACAAATATTACACTTTCACATTCTCTAGACCAATTCTTACTTCTGTTACTGACTTTTAGTTTCTGGTATTTTCATTTTTCACGTATTTTGTCGGTTCATACAGGTCCCGTAAAAATGACATCCAATGTCTCCTGCTTGAAAAAATCTTGAATATGTTACTGAGTTAATTCATGTAATAGCCAAGAAATGAGAGTGTATGCGGTGAGGGAGATCACTCCTGAGCAGTAGTCCAGTAATCCAAGTGAGTGTTAGGTTTTCTATTATCCTACTAGGTGCTGTGCCACAATGACCTTGTTCTGCAAACTCAGGAGCTGAGACGCTCCTACTGACTATTCAGATTCAAAACCTTTGCCGTTTGTATTTTTCTTCACTAGCAGCATGACTTTCTACAGTCAGAGTAGCACTTAATCTCTCCTGATATGAAGGTACTGTTCAATTCAGGCTTCCAATTTTCTGTAAGTAGTTTTGTAAGTCAGTTCTCATCATATTGTTATGTGAATTGAACAAATAGAGCAAAAAGAGAAGAGACTCTTAGTAAAGTCAGGGGTCTAGCTATGAATATAGGACTCTAAGTTATCCTTGTGTTATAATGCAAGTCATTTCCTGGGGATCATCTGATATTTGTCATTTTCAAGCAAAGTAAAATACTGTATTTCCAGCATGATCTCCTGTGAGTCAGTTGCTAGCACCCCATGGTAATAGGTTGCATAGACAGGATTTTCTTTCATGCTTTGATGGGAAAAGGAATCAAGACACTACTTATGTGTGAGGCAGAAGCCTTGATATTGCCTTGAATGGTTGCAGAATGCTGCAAAAAGGAATTTTGTGCTGTGAAATAGGGGGAAACCCTCTAGATAGTATCATTATCAACTGTGTGTGATTCAGTTGATATCACTGGTGTAGTATAATGGAAAGCTTGGTATAGTACAATTATGTGTAAACAAACTCAATATTGTGTGACATGAATGATCGCTCAGTGCCAGAGCTGTAACTGGGGAAATGATTAGGCTGCTTTGCAATTGTGAACAAAGGCTGGCAAAGACAGTGAGAAGGAAGGCAAAAGCTCTGAGTGTGAATATAGAAAATAGTTTAAGAGTGAGAGCAGAAAATACCAAGATATAGTAAAAACAATTATAATGCACAGGAAACATTTCTAAAGTAATTGCTGCACTTCAGCATGATTAATGAAACCATAGCATTCTACAGAATAACAAGTGATGCTGGAAAAACAGGAACTTATTTGACATATCTTAATCTGAGACATAAAACATTACCATGAGTCTAGTTACAATAATTATGGGATTAAATATTATCTCTATAGACATCTTCTACCTAAGTCCTTTAACCTAGCTTGAAAGAATTTTTAACCTACAGTTTATAAGCTCCTTCTGTTTATATTTTGCCATCATTTGATGGTGGTTTTTTTCTTCTCTTTCTTTTCCCATGACTTAACAGAAAGTTTTCCATACTGTCTTTTTGGTGTGCTGCAGCAGAAATGGAGATGATAGCAGGGGACAGCAGTATTTTGCACCCCTTTCTTATGTGTTTAAAATCTATGCAGAGCAGCTTGATACTTTGCTAGTATTCTAGTTCAAACAAAGTTTAATATAAGCAAATGGTAAATAGCATTGGGGTCTTCTTGGCAATAAAAAGAAGAGGTGTGTTTGGTTTTAGAACATCTTTAAAGGATCTATATATAGTATTCAGGGATCATACAGCACATAAGTTGTTGTAGTTGCTCACTTGTAACTCTGTGGGAAATATAGAAGTGTGTTTTGGATTGTTGACACTGTCCTTTCATATTAAAAACAGTGAAGTACAGTTTGGAGTGTGCTTATGATTTCTCATTTCTCTAGAATCTTCAAGAAGAAAAAATACTTATCTGCAAACAGACATAATTAAATGTATAAATATGACATACAGCCAACAATAACATGTCTTGAAATTCTAATTTTTCACTTCAAAATTTTCATGAAGAATTGATCAAATGCCCACAACAATTACTTCAGTGTCAATTTTATCAGGCCATGAGAAAATCACTAGCCTCCATCAGCAAAATATTGCTAGCTTATTATTGTAATTTTCAGTCTCTATTCTTTTATATTTTGCACCATTCGTTGTTAGAATTTTTGGCTAAAATTTACTTCTGAGAGATAGTAAGCATATATTAGTCTATGAACACTGATCAGGCATTTAAGGACAAATCAGTTACAATTTTTAGACTGCACCAGCAGTGATTTGAGCTAGCTTCAAAATAGATCATGTAGCATACCATATTTATCCTGGAACATTGTTTCTACTGTAAACTTTTTCTAGTTAGCAAATATGTGCCATAGACTTCTGAATGAAGGACCTCAGACTATTGGCAGTTAACATGCCTTACAAGCATAAAATCACTATTGATAATGATTTGGAATAGCTTACTTAAGCAACCCAAGTTAGTTTGCAAGGCTGCTCTAATGCAAATGTCTTCATAGAGAGTTTGATTTCTTTGTTTCCTTCCTTGATATGGTCAGGCATATTTTGAAGTTAACAGTTTTCTGGAAGTCTTCATTTTCCAAGCACTAGAAAAAACTTTCTATGGTAAATCGCAACAGAATGTTAAATATCATCTTTAAGTTAATGTATATTCATGTGCTCAGAAATGTCTATTCTAGATAGTGTCGATTTTTTTTTTTGGTGTAGCACTCACTTAAATCCCATCTCATTCTATTTCTCTCTATTCTACAGTTCTCTGATCCCTAAGAAGGTGACGGTAGCTGTTGTCCAAAATTCTCAAGTACATATTGTCAACTTTCTTCATCTTTAAATCGAAACATTAATCTAAGGGGTTCTGAAAACACTTATTAACTTGTTGAATAAAAACCCTTGTAGTTATTATGCTCTAATTATCTCTTTATTAAGCAACAAGTCATGAATTACAAAGTAAACATTTATAGCTAACGTGGCTTAAGCCCAAGGCCAAAAGCCAAGTGTCAGAGACAGTGCCGTGATTGAATTATTACATCGCCATTCAAACTCTGAAGCCACTTGTCTGCTCATAATATGATTATTAAAGAATGAAAGCATAGTCATAAATGTAATCAGTTTCTTTCAAAATAGCATAGTGCACATGGGAATACGCATTCTACTACAACATCCTGCACTATGGAAATAAAGTTTGTTTTTATTTCTGAAGATTAAATTGCACAGTTCTTGAGGAATTTCTGTGTTTACGGAAATCATCAGCTCACGTGATTATTACCCATTTAGATAAGGTTTGTTCAGCTATTTCTAGTAAGAAAGAATGAGATAGGAAAACCTTCAGAATTTGAACAAAGAATGAAAATCTGTGAAAGTACCATCACTTTTAGATTTTAGCAGCAACTCATTGGTAGTAATAAGTAGTTCGGCGCAAGGACAAGAAAACAACAAAGTGCATGGTTATTTCAGACAAATGTCTAAAAAATATCTGGTATGAATAAGCATGGTTGTCTAGGTTACAAATGTTATTTCAAACTGCCGATTAAAAGTACATCAGTGGTTCTCACCAGAGCTGTTCAAGAATTGACCAGTTCTCTTGTAAAGCTGAGAGAATAGAAAATTCTCATTTACCTCGGTCTAAACTTTATCCCTTATTCATTAACTTAGGGAGGACCTATAGATTATGCTCTGAAATTACATCCATTTCATTGCATTGCTCCTTCTGTAAGAGCAAATGCCTTTTCTTATTAACACACTTTAGACTTTTCAAAAAGTTCTTTAAAACACATTGTGTATTGCTTTTGTCCCAATATATATTCTTTTGTTTCTTTCTTGATTAGATTAGGAAACACTGTTTTCTATTGGTGTGATTTCTCTTTGTGGCTCTGAAGTATTCTTTTTGATTCACTGGTCCAGGTGCAAATAGCAAGCAGCTTTGAGTTGTTGCAACTTCCTTGTTAGTGCATCCTTAGCTAGATTCTGTTCCCCCAGCGGAGGTGAATAAAAATTCAATCATCCTCCCTTTGATTTAAAGACTAGTGAATCTCCTGCGCATTTTCTTTTGTTGAAGGGCTTAAAATATTTTTCAAATCATTCCAAGGAAGCTAAGGTTCTTACTCCTGTTTGCAATAGGTATTAACTCAGTCCTACTTCAGGAAGAGCCTGAAAAATAAATGTAGGAAATATAAGTGATTTGCTTTTTTAATGGGTGCAATAACTATCAAGTATCAACTTCAGGCTGACGTGTTAAAATGAGCATATTTGGTGGAGATTTTTAAAACAACTAAAAGGAAGATGAATTACAGAGTCCAAAAAAATGTCAAGGAACAAAGGTGTCTGGTAAATTTATGACCTTACAGCATTTGATGATGGCCGTTGGTGCATGAGAACTTGCACATCTTTTAAATTGAGAGATAATGGAAGATATTACCTGAAAAATTTCCTTCTTGCAATTTTATTTGAATAATAACTTTAGTGATGACATGGTAAGCACATAGGTATAAATGGCAAGTAACTTTCCTGGAGTCAATGAAATTACATTCTCATGTATTTGCTTTGTAATTAGAAGTGGACTCCTTGACAGGTACATATGTCTACAAAATTAAATAAGATTATTCAGCTGCATTTGCATACATTATCTGTAGGGGAGCTTTAGCTTAAGTGATACAGGTATTTAGACTTCAAGTACTTTGGTTAATAAGAAGCATTTGCAGTCAACATTTGAGTAATCAGAAGAAAGAAAATCCTTGACATGTTGGTTTCACCAAAACTGTGATTTCACTTGAGAGTTTTCAGTTGCCAATAAAGGCAAAACAAGTAGAAAGCATTTTATTTTCAGTGTAGAAGGACAAGGAGGAGGATATTAAGAAATTCATATTAACCCTTAGAAATTACATATTTAATAAAGTGCTAAGGAGCTTTATTCCACTAAGAAATCCCCAAAGAAAAAGCAGAGGTGATGAAAGAGGGTGTAGATGAAAGGGGCTAGAAAAGGAGTTCTTGAAGTAGGAGATCTCTATTTTGGTCAAGGCTATTTGTGAAACTGATTCATGGTGTATGACTTTGATCGGAAGTTTTCCTTTTGTGACGTGTTTAAATAAATTTATCAGTAAATTTATTTCCCTTTATAAAAGTGTGGATATGCAAATATTTCTAATCTAGTTTATTAATTTTAAGTAAGACTAGAACAGGAAAAATAAAGTTTCTGACTTAACAGAAAATGCTTGGAAAAAACATACACGTAAGCTGACCGTATGCACTGAGACTCTAAAGTTGAAATGTGGCAGTTGCGTAATCACAATGCAAGTCTTCTAAATGGAAAATAATCTCAGTCTTTTATTTAAACAATGTACTGTATAAAGCACCTCCCTGTGATCTGATGGCCTTTTCTCAATGAAGTGATGAAACAACCTCCAAATAAGAAATATAAGTGTGTTAAGAGTTGAAGATATGTGCATTTCACATCTTTCCAAAGGCTCCTTTTATGCTTATGTTTCTTCCTATTTCACTAGTACAACTGTCCTTTTTTATTAATAGGTGTTTCTTAAAATAGACACGGTACATATTCCTTCTTGAATTGTAGGCTTGCTTTCAAGATTTCAGGGAGAGTGAGGAAGAAAAGACTGAAGTTAGTTTGGGTGCCTGTTACACTGGCATCAGATCGATCCTCTATGGACCAACTGCCTGCTGAGACGCTCCTAAAGCATAGAGGTTCCTGACTGTGCTCCCAAATGCATTTGACATTGCGAGAAACTTGTGAAATATGATGATTACAGAATGTTTTTAGCCAGATGCGACAGTAGCCTTTCACTAGGGATGTGCTCATAGAAAAGGTGTAGAAGGGCAAGCCATAAAGGTTGACAGGAGGCAGAACAGACATCTTTTAGCAGGATAGAGGTTTCCCATTAAGTGAATTATTAAAAGTGCCTGGTTTTAAGAACTAAAGGCAGCATCAAAGTGATGTGGACCTAAGATGAAGCTGCAAGCTGAGGTGAAAAAAACAATATTGCTTTATGGATTTTTCCTTTGTATTCTCTATGGATTTGGCTTTTGAAGATTTATATCTTAACCACCCAGGTCTTTATATATGCACTTGCTTTTAAAACCCACACATGTAAGTAAAATGGCATGATATTTCTCTTCAGGCACACAACAGCCATTAAGTTAGAGAGGGTTAGAACTGTAGGGTTTAATTTGGTCCCCATCATGTCAGTATTTAAGATGTGTGTCCCAGCATTTGCATGTGTCAAATTTTAGTCCACATAGGGCTTAAAGGATTTGTGTTAGTGCAAAGCGCATTGGAAGGAACTGTAGCTTGATCTAAAAAGTTAAGAATTTGAACTAAAAAATGTGATGTAAAGCAAATAAAGTCCACAAAGACCAGCACTTTAGATATTGCTGTCTAATTAGCCTTTTTATTCCTTCATTTTTGATGCTGTGTGTAGCTGTCCATAGCTTAATGTACAGCTAAGCATCCAAAACTTTATTTTCTGCTTTGTTTTATATATGGCAATTGGACAGATAGTCCCAAAGGGTTCCTTTTTATTTCCAATGAACACCCTGGCTGTAAGCACTTTGTTACAGCAAGGTTATTGTAAAATGGCTCTTTTTTTCCCCTTTGAAGTAGGGCTGTAACACCGAGAATAACTTTTATGAAGCCTTGTGGGAATCTTGTTCTTTATGAAACTCAGTGATTATGTTCAGAGGCTGAAAAAAAAATGCTTGTATGAACTTCTTAGAAATAAAAGAAGGGAGGAAAAAGAATGAGAGTGTTTGCAGCTCTAGGGGTCAGCTACTCTGTTATGTGTAGTTTACTGGATTCCCTGCTCTAGCTCTCACCCTAGACTAAGATTAGGCACGCCTAAGGACTGCTCTGTAGAGCAGGGACTTTGGAGACCAGGTAGTTATTTCATCAGTCCTCCCAGTCAAAACAGAGGAGTTTGAAAGGGCCAGTCGACTCTGGTGAATCAACAGTTACAGAACTGGTGCCACAGCTGGGAGTTCAGTTACTTAGACAGTGGGAGTCACTTTGAGAAATGTGGTCTATGAGGGGGTGGTGTGGTCCATCTGTTAGAGAACAGGAACAGAATCTTCAGTCATAGCCCTGCCAAGCTGGTGAAGAGGGCTGTAAACTAAAGTTGCTGGGGGAGGGGGACCTCAGACCATACCACTCCTACCCATTTGTAGATGTCCAGAGCCTGGAGAGAGATCACAACTCAGCAGGAGAGCACCTGAAAAGCAGCACAAAGGAATTCCAGCTGCTCCAGCCAGTAGGTTGGCCTCAGGGCTCAACTTAAATGCTTCTATGCAAACATGCATTGCCTGAGGAATAAGCAAGAGGAGTAAGCAAGAGGAGCTGGAGACTTGCACGCCCCTGCAGGGCTATGACCTTATTGACATCATGGAGACTTTGTGAGATGGTTCCTATGACTGTAGTGTTGGAATAGAGGGATACAGACTCTTTAGGAAGGACAGGCAGGGGAGACGAGAAAGGGTGTCACCCTCCATGTCAGTGGTGAGCTGGAGTGCATGGAGCTCTGCCTGGGGATATATGAAGAGCCAACTGAGAGCTTATGGGTCAGGATTAAAGGGTGGACAGGGACAGGTGACATTGTAGTGAGTATGCCAACCAGTGAGACCAAGCAGATGGGCCCTCTATAGACAGACAAGAGCAGCCTCGTGTTCACAAGCCTTGATCCTCATGGGGAACTGTTGCGGTTTAGACCAATAACTCTTTATCACGCAACTGCTCACACAAACACACACACACCCTACCCTTTTCCCTTTCCTGGGCAGGATGGGGAGGAGAATTGAAAGAATGTAAACCCCACGGGCTGAGATAAGAAACAGTTTAATAACTAAAGTACAACACAATAGAAGACTTTATCTCCTGATTATATAACACATTATAAAAATTGCAAGAGACGGGAGAAAAAAGGTCACTTACACTGAAAATATTTTCAACCTTGTTGTCATGTTCACCTTATTTCTGGCACTGGTGAAAAATAAAATATTTCCTGAGCATCACGGATTTCAACACTGAAAGAATATGCTGGCGAGTCACAGTTTCAGGCCTGCAGAGGTAGGATGGCAAAATACCCAGTGGATTTTCAGAATCCAGTTACATATGGGCTTATATTTTCATTGGAGATCTTGAAAAAGGAGAAAAGGCAGACAGAGGAGAGAATGTTAACACTATCGACCAGAACATTTAAAGAGTTTATTTTTTGTTTAACTTTTAAGAGAGGGATTTGTTCTTTTAGATAGAACACAAACAGCAGGTATTATCAGTCTGTGAAAGACACTGACAGTAGTTAAGGCTGGGACAGAGCACCAGTCACTCAGCTGCTGATAGCCAGTCATAATGTCTCTCAACCCTGATTTTCTCTGTGGGAAATTCTACAGATTTTGTCCTGAGAGCAGACATCCTCATCTTATTTTTACAAGCCCGTTAACAAGGGAGTTAACAGCTAGGGAGAATGGTTAGGAATGCAGTCTGTGTTATGTTCACGCTGGTGAACGTTTTTGCACTTATCACTTCCAGGACTGATTCCCTCTGTTCACTCAGAGATGTACAGCAGTTTTCCTGGCTACAGCCTCTGTTACGTCCCTTTGAAGTTGATGTATTTTAATGCCACATTGAAAGTTATGCATGTGCTTAAAAGTCTGAGGATCAATGTGTTTCAAGCCATCAATTCTAAGAGAGTGAGGCCCTTAAATCAGACATAATTCCTTTGTCAGCTTGTTCACTGGATGTAAGGCTAAGAATACGGATTTCACAAGTTAGTTGAGGCATGTACTGCTGAGCAGCTGGTGTTTGTGCCATACATTAGCTATATAAGAGCAGCTCTCTATCTGGAAGGTACTGTATCATGAGCTTTTGGAAGGGAAAATCTGCCTTACATTGTGTTCATTGGCACATACATATGACAGAGAAGTTTGTCTATGAAGCTTTGCACAGGAGACGCACAGAAGTCTAATCCTATCAATTTCATTACTACTGTGATATGGCAAAACTGTTCTCCACATCAGCTGTTAGTAAATGCTGCTGCAGTCCTTTAGGTGATTTATTGTTGATCACCCTCTGTGTCTTCATATTTGTGAGTGGATGAAGCCCTAATTCATTGAGTCCTCAAGAGAGGGAGCCACTGGTGCGCAAAGTGACTGAATTGTGCTGCTTGCTTGACAACACCCATCTCGCTACTCTCCTCTGTTGTTGGAAGAGCAGAAAATAAACAGAGATGAAGTGAAGGAAGATCATAAACTATAAGTTATTTTTATGCTAGAAACAAAGTTTTGGGTGTTATAAAATATGTGGCATATTTTTGCACTTTTTCTAACAAAAGTGGGAGTTTGGAGAGATGTATTGCTTTCTTAGTAGGACTTGCACTTTACAAGAATGCATCAGTCGTGCCTGTGTTTCCTCAGCGGCTAAGTTGGTATATGAGATAGATTTTAGGTTCATGCTATTTTAAAGGTAGCACTTCTACAGAGCTTCTGAAGAGAAGCTTCCAATATTTTTGTTTATTGCTCATAATTTTATTCTTTATTATGCCTTTTTATTTATTCTGCATATTTTATATAGGTTAATATTTTTAATGTAAATGCTCTTAATATTTATGTTATAGAGAAGTACCTTTGTAGAGTTCTACTTTGTTATCCACTGTTGCCATATTAGTCTCACAGTATGTGATTTGAGGAATGCAAGTAAGTATGGTATTCAGGGTGTGAGCATGAGTTTGTTACTGCAGTCAATAATAATTACAACATGGCCTTATTCTACAGTGTATAAACCATTCCTGAAAACTCTTTGTAAGCATTCATTTTGCTTCTTTCACCCCTTTGGGGCAACAAATGTTTACAAAACAACCATCCCAATCTAATTTGATGTATAGTGAAATTACACCCTCCACTTATATGGGGTATGAAATGTACAGCTATAGGTTATTTTCAAATCATGTGAAGAGAAGATTTTTTGCTATTAATTGGATGTTGTTGGCATATGACCTCAATTTGAGTTTGGAAAACATTTCCCTGTGAAGCATTGAAACACTTTTAACAGCAATAATATTATCAGAAGGGTAAAATGTGTGCTTCATTAGAAATTCCATCCAGAGATTGTGGCAGTTTGTGTTAAAAGTGTGTTTCAATAATCTCTTCATCACAACGAGGAGCTTCTTTCATATGCTGTCACTTGTTTAAAATGGCCTTTTTCCACTCAGCTTTTATATACTCTGTGATATAAAATTGTTGCTCGTTTCATTAACTGCAAACATGTTATTCTCTTTTGATAAACTATTATTACAATTGAAACATTTTATTTTTTAATCAGATGGTGCATTTGCTTCACCAAAGGTTGTGTGTTCAGAATTACTTTACATTTTAATCAGAACTGCAGCAATCTGTTAGCTAGGACTGAGCTCTGATGAACATGATTCTCTAGGCATGTTTGGAAAAGCTCATGAATTCTCTGCCATTAACCTAATGAGCTGTCGGAAAGGTTCCATCAATAGTGTCAAAAAACTTGTTTAAGGACCCTCCAGACATGTTCAAGAAGCTTGAATGAGCAAGGGCTAATGCAAAATGAGTGCCATTGGGGTAAATATTTCTGGAAAGGTCCTTTGCTGCTGATATAAGGAGAATTAAAGGTCATGTTTGAATGTTTGCTTTTGAGGGGGTGTTTTTGAAATATGGATTGTAAAATGTACCTATTAATTGCTTCAACATTATATCTGGAAAGGACAGTGTGAAGTTATGTCTGGTTATCTTCTCTGCCACAATACAGTGGTGGATAAGGCCTATTTATATTCTTCACTAATCACAACATAGGGATTTGAGGAGTACATAAAAAAAAGAAACTTCTCTGTGGGGTTTTTTGAACCCTACAAGTGTTGCATGAAATAGAATTGTGATAGGTGATAGTATTTTAATGGATCAGCAAGTCAGTGGCAATCTAGTACCCTTGGTATTGTGAAACAGGATTACTCTTTTTGACAGTTTCTGCGCCAAAGGAACTGAAAGGCACAAGGTGATGATCTCATATCACTGGCCTACTATTCATCTGGGAATTCACAGAGACAATAAATCCTCTGTTATTCACAGCATGAGGGATATGGCATAGCATTCTTTTGGAGCTTATAGGGTGTGTGAATGTCACTCTACAGGATATATTCTCAGGAAGATGTGGTAGAGTAATCTGCTGTTAGTAATAGCCCTGTAAATCATTTATAACTAAAACTTGTTGCCTAGTTAATACCTTGGGTTAAAAAAATAGGCATCTGTTCTCTAACCATATGTCCATAGCCTTGCTGCTGTCACTGACAGAAATATTCCAAGTTTGTAAGAAGAAAAATAAGTATAAATATTTAAAAGTGGAAAACCATGCACAGGAATATTTATTTCTGAAGAGTAAATAAAATTTCAACTCCTTGCAAGCCAAGACACAATGCCCAAAGAGATTCCAGGAAACCCCAAATCACTCTAAAACTGCTGGGTTCTAAGATATTTCTAATTATTTTCTTCTTTATATTAGCAATTGGATATTAGTCTGCAACATAATAAATAGTCAATAAGTTATTTTTGATTTGAAAAAAAAAAGATGGCTTGTTAAACTACCTCATTTAAATCTTGCTTTACTGTCAATATTACTAGCAATACAAAGTTTCAGAGACAAGGGACAATAACTTAGGCTTGCTTCTTATATGCAACATACACTTGAAACTAAATTTTAAATAACCCACCAATGATATAGGCTCTTCTAAAATCAATGCATTACACTTAAGGCTGAAAGGAGAGACTTGATGTTGCAAAATCTTTTATATTGCATGCGCTGCCAGCATCATTTCCTTAAATCACACACATTTTCCTTCTGGCTAACCTCCTATTTGCAATAATTAAAAAAGAGGGAGGAGGGAGTTGGACACTGTCCTGGGTTCAGCAGTAGCAGTCATTTTTTCTCCTTCTTGGTAGCTGGTGCAGTGCTGTGTTTCTGGCTTTCAGTCTGGGAACAGTACTGATAATACCGATGTTTGTAGCTACTGCTTAGAATGTTTACACTGATCAGAGACTTTCTGAGCCTCATGCTCTGCCCTGGGAGGAGGGGAAGTCAGGAGGAAGCAGAAACAGGACACCTGACCCAAACTAGCCAAAGAGGTATTCCATACCATAGTACATCATGTCCAGGATGTAAACTGGGAGATACCCGGAAGGGCTAGCTCTCTCTGCTCGATCTGCGAGTGGTGATTGTATTCTCTTCC
>WYDI02027658.1:0-20745 GCA_009867235.2 Psittacus erithacus | reverse complement strand
TTATCAGCGCTGTTCCCAGGCTGAAAGTCAAAACCACAGCACTGCACCAGCTCCTAAGAAGGAGAAAAATGACTGCTGCTGCTGAACCCAGGACAGTCTGCAAAAAGGTTTTTCGTAATAAGCACATAAAATGCAGAAGTAGGAAAATTTTATTTTAACTTCAACATTTAAAAATTAAAATTAAATGGACTCATACTGTTCAGGTACTATAGCAGAGTTGATGTACAGAGTTCTGTCAGAGATGCAACTAATCTTCAATATCTTTTTTTTAACTAGCATAGTTTATTCAGCAAGTGCCTATTTTAGTTTTTCCATTATTCAAAGTAAATATACAGTTATTCAAAGTAAAAAAATTAGGTTGGATTTATTGTTTTTTAATGCAACTCTCTTTCTGTAGGTTTTTCAAGCATGTGACAAAGATAACAAAGGCTATTTAATCAGAGAGGACTTGAAAGGTACTGTAGTAATGTTTTTTGGTTATAAACACTTAAAGGTGTACACATTTTTTGGTATATGTTGTGAAGATCCAGCTTATATAGATATCTCACTGTCATGAACTCTGTGTACTGACTTGTCCACACTAATTGGAGTGGATTATTTTAGGTTTGGTAAACAGAAATAGCTACAAATTCCTGGAGATATTTATTTTATAAGAAAGTAATCAAACCCCTACCTTTCCTGCTGCGGACAGTGATGAGCAGAAGGATGCATTGTATTTTATACGTGATGTATTTCACGTATATATTTCACAATGTATTTCGTACAAGATATATGAAATAAGTGACTGAGCTTGTTATTGGTCAGCTCTTGGTTTCTATTAGCAGTACGCTCCGTTTATTTACTCACTTGTTTCAGTAGATGTGAAATGTCTCATTAACACATTAAATATGTGTTCTCAAAAATTTAGCCATTTATGGTTTCAAGTAACAGTTGTGCATTTTTAGTCTTGAATTCTCTAATAAAAATCTATAGCTGTATGAAAATCTTAACAAAAGAAAGGTTTATTGAGAGAAATAATGTGTTGCGTACTTACAAGAAAATACAAGATAAATTGTATGGTTTCATGTAATTCTGGAAGTTACATTTCTACTCTAGTACTCCAAGTGATCGAGTATGAAGAACATGAAAGATTTCAGAATCAGTACAGCTCTGCCTGAGTTTGTCTTTCTCATGGCATGTCAACACAAGCTTACAAGCTTGACCAGCTTACTAAAAAGTATATTTAGCATAGAATTTATGGTTCATCTTCTTCAGTTTAAGCAATCTCCTTCCCCAAGGACCACTTATGACTATTTTTTTTGTTTTCTTTTTTTTTACTTAAATCCTCATTTTAGGAAAATGGTCTTAACAAAGACATAAACAAAATTTTGTCTATAATCATTTAAAATAAAAGCACAGAAATGTTTTATTAAACAGTGAAAGTAGTCATCTCTGATCCACTTCAGCTGTGGGGTAAACATTTTCTCAAGCGCCAGGTCTAAAAATAATTTAGACTTCTGAAATGAGTCTTAACTGCTGAATTATGAATCTGAAAAATACTCAGCTTCCCCTTATCTATCTTCTCCTGTCTATTTTTACTTTCATGGAAAAAAAACCAGCTGTTCTGTTGCATTCCCTGAATGTTTCTTCCAGTAGGAGTACTCAAGACATGCTTAAGGCATTCAAACAAGAGCAGGTTCTGTGCATAAGTCACTGATGGCTTTTTTTGGAAAGAGAATTAAAGTGGAGGACTCCTGGGAAGAAAGGAGGTACAGGTTTAGTTATTTCTTCCTGAAAAGGTGCCAAGTCACACCTTCTGTGTCTCTAGGCAGTGCTGCGACCACCTGGCTGTGGACTGTCTTGTCTGTGCAGCTGCACAAAATTAAAAAGGTTTGTTTCAGGACTGATTCTGTGTCTAGGTTTTGCTAGATCCTTAAGTGGACCTGATTCCAGCAGCTGTTGCTCTTTGCCCAATGTCTACTCTGCGAATATCCCTGGGTAGACAGATACTTTTCTTCGTACCTTTAACTAACATCCATTAACTATGGTTTATGGCACAGCCATGCCCTTTTTTTTTTTTTTTTTTTGCTGATGGCTAAGCCTTTCAAGTGTCCCTTTCAGCATCTGGGTAGTTTTTAATCTAGTCCTGAGAAACACAACTTTTTGTGCACCAGACAGGAACCAGATGCAGAAGTTACAATCCTAAAGCTGATTGTTAGCATGCGGTTCTTAAGCATGCTATTAGGCATTTTATTTTGCCAAGATTATTAAAATTCGAGACTATACTAAAAGCTCTTGTATTTCTTTGAAGTCACTAGAGCAGCCATGGCAAGGAGACTATTTCAGGAGCTTTTCTCAGAAATACGGAACGGTGTGCACACATTACTTAAGTTTCCTCAACTCCACTATATACTAACTTTTTTTTTTCAGTAAAACCAGCAATTACTTAGCATCATCAACTGCAGTAAGCATGTTTAGTTAATTATTGCTGCATCGTTTCTGGGGGGCATGTTTTCATTTATTCTATCAATTATAGGTAATACTAAGTTTACCCACAAGATGTCACTCACGAGCTCTTTACTGGAGAAGGTGGGACCCGAGACTTTGAACACTTTCCTACTCCACTTGTTTTTTCAAAAAAATTAGTTATAACAATTCGATTTTATTTTTTCTAAGATATTACTTGTATGTGGTTATTCATAGAGATTCTGAACTTACTACTGTTTAAAATTAAATCTTCTGAGACAAGTAGCTGGGAAAACATGAAAATAGAGACCAAGCAGATTGTTGAACTGGTACTGTATGCATATTTAATATATTTATTAGCATATAAAAATCATAATTTCTTGGAACTAGCGGCATTGTGGGAATCGTGTCTATGGGACTAGCATTTTTTTTCCTCTGGGAGTTTGGTTTAGTGATCCTCTTTTCCCCAAAATTATTTGAACTGATCTAAAATGACCTCATGTTTCAACAGCCATTCAGCTAGCACGTTCAGGTGTTAAATGTTTGTGATGAAAAGGATACTGCAGGAATAGGAGTCACTAGAATATGTCATTTCCCCATCTGAAGTTTTATTCCTGGTACTGTTGCATTTAGATCTAACTAAAAGCACTCTCTGCATGGTGCCTAGGATCAAAACGTCCAGTGTTTTCCCTGACCCAACTCTGTACCTTCCTATCAGAACACTGGTAGGTTGGCATCTATTGCTGGACAAGATGCCAGCAGCAGGGCACCCTGACATCCACAGTACAGAAGAGCAGTCTAAGCTGAGGGCTGCTTACAAATTCCAGCTGCTCTTCTGGCACCTCCTATCAAAGCTTTCTGAAAAGGACTCCCTGGTCTGTATGCCTGACACAGTCTATGAGGAAAGTGTTGCAGACCAAATGGAACATGCAGTCTTAGGTTATCTGGTCATGGCATGTTTGGCTTGTCTGTTCTCCAGAACAGAGTGTCCGTAGGTTGCACTAGAAGCTGCTGATGTGTGATCTTCTCTCATGTGAGTTGTCCCAGAGCTGCAACTGTGTGCAGTTTGGTATTCTAATAATATAAATGCGAGAGTTTGGACTCATGAGCAGTCCATCATGCTAAAAAGTAGTATAAATACGGCCCAAAGTGGACCTCTGCTTTCTTAGCTATATGCTCCCTTTCTGTTCCTTGCATTGTACAAACATTTCCAGTGATCTCTTGGCCACCTCCTAATTCAGTTTCTGGTTTCATCATGTCATTCAGCTTTTTGCTTTTCTACTATTAATGAAACTTAGTAGCACACTAGTATTAGTGGCTATTAATGAATCCTGGTAACATGCTAATCAACATGTGTCACTCCTGTGTTCCTGTCAGATAAAATTGTGAGGTAAGATCCAATGGAAATACAGTAAAGGAGATACATAGTACATGAAGTGATGCAGTAATGGGTTGGTTTCAGGATAGTTGTAGAAGCTGTATAATGCAAACAGATCTTTGCATTTCCTTCTTATTTTTTATTCTCTACTTTTTTTATTTTAGACAGGTTTACCAAATGAATTTTGATCAAAGTAGGCTTCAAGAAGTAGTTTGTCTCCAATATAAATATTGAAAGTTCTTTTATATTTTAAAGGAAATAACAAGTTTGGGGGCTGGTGCTCCAAAAATTAATTTTGAATATTATTGGGTTTTTGTGTGTAGTTGACTTCCAATCTATATAGTGTTAAGAATGTTTGTTTAAGCATACTTTGTTTAAGATTTTGATATTGGTTAGGATTGTGTTAGGACTATATATATACTTAGTTTACTGGATGAAAAAGAGTTGTTTTTATTTTACTTAGAATAAAATAGTTCCTTACTTAAATGCTATAGATGATGCTGTTGTGTAGTATGTATTATTAAGAGAGTATCTATTATTATGAGTAGTGAAATCACATACTAGTGCTATAAAATGGAAACTGTGCAGGAGCCTAGATTTACCACTTCTGTAGAAAACATCCACAGTATATCTTCTGTGTTCCAGGTGGAGATGGATTCAGTAATGTCTCCTACACCTTTTCAGTCATAAATTTAAAAAATCTGAAGTCTAGAATCCCCCAGAGTTTTGAAGAACTGAATGTAGATTAATAATAATGTATGTGGTGATATGAGGTTCAACAAGGCTCAGTGCTGAGTCCTGCACTAGGGTCACAGCAACCCCATGCTATTCTACAGGTGGGGGAAGAGTGGCTGGAAAACTCCTCGATGGAAAAGGACCTGGGGGGTGTTGATCAAGAGCTGTCTGAATGTGAACCAGCTTGTGCCCAGGTGGCCAAGAAGGCCAATGGCATCCTGGCCTGTATCAGAAATAGTGTGACCAGCAGGGCCAGGGAAGTGATCATCCGCCTGTACTTAGTGCTGGTGAGGCTGCACCTCAAATACTGTGTTTGGTTCTGGGCCACTCACTGCAAGAGAGAGACTGAGGTGCTGGAGTGGGTCCAGAGAAGGGCAGCAAAGCTGGTGAAGGGTTTAGAGAACAAGTCTTCTAAGGAGTGGTTGAGGAAACTGGGGTTGTTTAGCCAGGAGAAAAGGAGGCTTCGGGGGGAAACCTTGCTCTCTACAACTTCCTGAAAGGAGGTGGTATCAAGGTGAGTGTCAGTCTCCCCTCCCAGGTGACAAGTGATAGGACAAGAGGAAACGGCCTCAAGTAGCACCAGGGAAGGTTTAGACTGGGTAGTAGGAAAAACTTACTCACTGAAGGGTTTGTCTAGCATTGGAGCATGCTGTCCAGGGAAGTGGTGGAGTCACCATCCCTGGAGGTATTTAAAAGTGATGTAGATGTGGACCATGGGGACGTGGTTTGGTGGTGGACTTGGCAGTGCTAGGTTTAAAGTTGGACTTCATGATCTTAATGTTCTTTTTCAACCTAAATGATTCTAGGGTAGTATAAATGTGCTGACCATGGATATGAAAAAGGAACATATGATTTCATTTAGTTTTGTAATATTTTTAGTGCTTCTGTGTTACATTTAACCTGAGCTAATTCTTGCTTCTCCAAGTGGCAGTTTTTAATGGCAACATAGTATAGATTACTGATAGAGAAAAGTTGTAAGTAATTTTTAGTGTTCAAGTTGGTAAGTGATGAAAAAGTTCCTAACAGTTTCTTGGTAGTGTGCCCAGTTTACTTGAGCAAATACTGGAGTCTTAGCAAATACTGGAGTCTTACACTACAGTTCAATAAATATCTCATGTAACAACCCTTCCATTTATACAGTTCTGCTTGTTTTTTCATGTTCTTTACCTTATCACTTGTGCCCATACATCTGTTTGTGGGGTCATGTGGCAAGTCTTATTGGAGAAATGATTCATACAAAAAATGAAGTGGCAAAAAAATATGGTTGCTTTTATCAGTAAGTTCCTTCATCTCTTTTGCCATATGGCCTCACAAGTATTTGTATCAATACATTTGAAGGGTATTGTGGAGGCCAGTTCTCTTTATTCTGGCTCTGATGCCAAAACCCATGTTCATTAAACCATACCCTTACTTGTAAATCTTTAATTTAGGCAACAAATTCAGAATAAAGATTTTACTCAGATTTTTTTCAAGAAAACAACCACATGTGAATGCCTGAACAAAAAACCCCAGTGAACTAAGATATGAAGATAGATTATGGCTTCAATATTTTTTAGGATGACCTTTTTATGTGTCAAGATAGCTTTACAGCCTGTTCTAGTGGCACATAAATTGCCAACTCTCAAAATCAATGAATAGACGGCACTCTATTATAGGAGTCATTCTATAAAAGGAAAATTGTATACTATAATTTTCTGGGCTCGTATGTTACTCTGAAAGAGAAAAAAATAAAAGGAAAGCTTATACTGGTTTTTATGGTTTCACTTCCATAGTTACCCAATTGAATGGAAAGCTGTTCATGCAGGTAAGTTCAGTATGTTTAGGCAACATCTGTTATTAAAGAAATTGTGCATGTAGCGAACCTAGCAATTGAAAGCAGCAAGACTCCATAATCCTGGAAACAGAGACTGTAACAGATCTTAATATATGATTTTTCAAGAAGAAATAAGGAAAGAAATACCAGAAATTCATAAGGTTGGAGTTTAAGGTTTGAATTGAGACAGCAGGTGGAGCTGAAGGAGTTATGCTTTTGAACCACTGCAGAAAGAATAGGATATGAATGAATCAAAAGAAATAAGTGCAGGGCTTATGTTATTTGATAAAGAAAAATTCCTGCAGGATACAGTCATGTTGCCTTCTAAGGAAAATGAAATTGTTTAAAACTAGCATATTGTAGGTTATGAGAAAAGAGGATTTCTTTTTGTTAAAATATTGAGCTGAAGTGGGATATATTTTGCCGAAAAGTATGTATCTGCAAAATTTTTATATCACTGGTTTTGCATGTTTCATGGGGAGGCCTGACCTCTTGGGTGGCAGATTTTTGTTTTTTAATGGTTATGTTTCACTTTGATTTTAGAATAGTCAATTAAGAAATTGCAAACTAGGTTTGTATTTCAGTTTCTTTCATTTTCAGTTCATTAAAAGGATAAGAGAAATGTACAAGTAAAAACTTTCATACAGTATACAGGAGGAATAACCAATCTAGTTTAACATTCAATTTTATTATGAATTTCATAGGAATATATATCTGAAGTTATAGATTATTTCAGTTTTCTGTCACTGCAGGGGGTGATACCAGATAGACTGTTTATGCAGCCTTTATCTTTATCCATGGCATGCAAATATCGTTGACTTAGAAAAGTCCACGTTTCTCTTCAGTGCAAAGAAACATGAGATGGCAGGCAACAAGAAGAAAAAAGTTGAAGTAAACAGAAGCATTATGCTCAAGTATAGAAAATATGTGAGAAAACTTAAACTATATTGAAATGTTTATATGGCCACGATCTAACTTTGAAGACTGTCTTTTTAGTTTTATTTTTGTGTTTATTTATATAATTAAAAGCATTCCCAATTAGTAGATCGCAATCATACATATTTTTAAGGTGAAAGAACTGGCTTTTTTTGCAGAGAGTTTTCATATTTTACATTTTACTAGATCTATTATTTGAAAATTTTTTGAATCTCATGAGTACAAAGAAAACCGTACAGTTACACAGTAATGAAAAAAGGCAAACATTTACAGCTTTTGATGTGCAAGATACATTTCTTTCTCCTAAATAATTGGAATATTAATTTAATTCTGAAACAATTAAGCAAAACAGAACACCTGAAGGAAATAAAAAGAAATTAAGATGAGATGTCCTGGATGCTGCAAAGAGCAACAGTATTGGGCTAACAAAGATTGTGATGATACTATTATAAATAAAGTCAAGGTCAGTAGGCTGTGGCATTGTAGATGGTACCTCTAGATTGTCTGTTGCACTATGAGCTCCTCCAGCTGTTAAAAGAAATCTCTAGCCATTCACCCTACCTACTTGCTGTTACTGCCTCTCATTATGTCTCTGTTACTCATACTCGTGTATCTCCACTCACATATTTATGCCACATATTTTATGAATTTCTGACCCTGGTGATGACTCTAGATCTTTTTTACTTCCCATAGACCAGAAAAGGGAAACCAAAACAAGAAGGATTTTTTTCTTGTTCTTATTGGGAATTAGATGTGGTAATATTCTTTTTCACTCCTGTTGGACAGCAGAGGATCTCCCATCAACAAACTGAAAAAAAAGAGAACTTCATCAGGAGCCTTTGAGGTGATGGAGATTCAGATGATCCTTTGCTTTTTCCTTCCTAACCTGAGATAGGATTATGGTCTTTGAAAAGAGGGAAAATGAAACATATGGCAGATCAGATGTTCTGATGATAGGATAAGCATCCACTCAGCTTTCTGCTATGAATTAAAAGTAGCTTTTGAAGTGTTATTTTTAGTGAGTTATTTCAAAGGACTTAACTGTTTCAATCACTGTGATTTTGTTTGTCTTGCTATCTGCTGCACACAATATGCAATAGTCCTGGTTGAGATGTTTTATTTTCCAGTTGAATCTGGAAATGAATTTATAACTAAAGTGACTGATCAATTGATATTGCTGTAGTATGAAGTATTCGTGATCTTAAGTCAGCAGCAGGATTAAACTGAAGGAGAAATTTTTTGGGAAAGAAAATTTTTGAAACACAATGCTCACAGTAACTAAGATGTCAATGAAAATGATGCTTTAAATGAAATTTTGTGTATTTTAGAGTCTATTTTTTATGTTTTAAAAATCTGAAATTTTCAATTCAAAATGTCAAATTTTAAGATTAAAACTTAAGCAAGAGGGTTGTAGATGTTGTAGGCACAGCACTTTTGACCAGGATTCACAGTGGCAAAAAGGAATTGTCAGTATAAAATCTTTCTTCGACTGTTTGTCCACAATGTAGACATCCTAAAATATTTTTCAAATGCAGTAACTTAAAGAATGTGTAATAATTTTGGAAATGTAAGTTGATTAGCTCACGTACAAACATAATTGTATCGAGTAGGTTAAAAAACCCCTTAATTTATTTTTTTGTTTTGTCTCTTGCTTGACCTTGATTTAAAAGGGTTTTTTGACATTTGAAGACTTCAACAGAGCTTTCAATTCTATTTCTCCTAAGTTACCTGAAAAAATCATAGTTGAAGCCTTCAGGCCAGATTAACAAAGAGGTCCTTATTCCTGGACAGCTGATTTTTCTTGTATATATTTCATTTAATTGAAGTTATTAGATTCTATAATGTAACTGAACATAGAAGCTTCAGTGTGTTATTGTTTCAGAGCCTTTAATAATAAATAGTATAAATACAGATAATATTTTAAAATAATAAAATAAATATAACTTGTACAATTAGAAATAATAAAAACAATAGCTATAATTAAAATAATAACTATTACCTGATACAGAAAACAATTTGTTGCTTAAGAAGTCTAAAATTACTTACCTTTACATTTTCCTCCTGTAATCAAGAAATCTGCATTCAAGAACTGTCTCTTGAAAAATTCAGTTAAACTGTAATGCGTATTGCAAGGCAGTTGCAGCGAGATTTCTTGCAAGGTGAGATTGCCTCAAAAAACAAAGGATAAAGTTTTGAGAGAAATTTGCAGACCATAAAAAATTGATCTTCTGCAATTGTCAGTGAACATTATTTTAAAACTGTTTATAAAATATTGCATTGCAAAGCATGACTCTTTCCTTTTGTAATGTGCCTGATTTGTTTGGAAGTGACTCAGTCATAGAGAGAAATGCTTTACATTTTAAGACGTGGCATCAGATAGCTTGCTGAGCATCATCTTTAAAAGGTGGTGTTGGACATAGGGTTGGTTTTCTTTTTTGCAGTTGTCTGGAGTCATGGTACAAAGCATAACAGAACAAGAATTGGTCTGTACATCATTCAAGTCACTGGCATACAATAACAAAATTGAAATGCAGAGTGACAAATGTCTTAGGTGATAATCTTGTGGTTTTGCACTGAAGACGTAATGTATTTTGGGGAGAGTAATTATTTTAAGAAGATTTTAAAAGCTACTTGGTGTATTTTTCTTGATGTCCCAGTGATTTTACTATCACTTTTTGGTATGTTGCAAAGAAATTAATAAGAAAACTGAAGTGTTATCCTTCTGTAAGGGATCTAGTCTCCCAATATTTCTGTCCAGCAATTAAAATATTTTTATTGAGTATGGATGCTCTTTAAGTTAGAAAACCACATGTAGTTGCTGGTCATATTGTTTTATTTTTCTTTTTGACATATTTTTTCATTATCTTTCTCATTTGAAAAATTATTAAATGAATTTGGACTTGGGTTCCTAGTGTAAAATAGTTCCGAAAAGTTTTGGCCCATCCTTCTGTCAATGAAACTCCTCAACTTCTGATTTAAAGTATAATCATGATAAATTTAAGAAATGAAGGGAAGTTCACCCAAATGTTAGGGTGTGTGTATCTCATAAGGAAGACACATCACAATCGGCAGTAGCTCTAATGCTAGCATATTAGGATGTAAATATCATGGTCCAGTAAATGAAGCTTAAGATTGCATATATATGACCAAGGTATGGTACCTGAAAAATTTCTTTTTCAAGGAAAAGTTGCATGTTTCTTTGGCTACTCTTGGAAGAAATTGCAAAAAAATATTGTTCAATATGGTTTTCTCCAGAACAGGCCAAAACTGTGTGGAACTCCTCAGAGCTGTAATTTGGTATCAGTCCCAAATCCTCTTTGAGGTACCAATTCTTTTTGGGTATTACTTTTAACTCCTGATATATATGTTGAACTTAATGTAGGAAAATAGAACTAAGACTTGTGTCCTAAATTGAGCTGTACCATTGGATTAAAACTGTATGAAAAGAAAGAGGAAATATTTTGGATGTAGATATTTGTCAGAAATTTCAGTGTAGTTGTGGCACAAAATCCATATCCCATATCACAATGGACTGCTAAAACAGAGTTTACATAATTTCATATTTGTAGATATATTTCTTGTTCTTCCCTCTTTTTAGTACGGAAATTAAAATTAAGCTTTGGGAGTGAACGTAGTCTTAAAGCATTTCTTTTGTGTTGAGTAAAATAATTAATATATATATATAGAAGATGTTTAGCATCTTTATGTGTCATGACTCTGATCAGGTGTGAGTTCTAAAACTATATCTGTTTAGCAATTAATACAGCATATAGGGATCGGGTGTGGAGGGCTGTGAGTTTATGCTGGGAAAGTTATGTCATACAATATGTGCATACCATTTATTGTGTAATTTATTTGGGCTAATCCTAGTCTGGTCAGCAGCTTGAATGATAACTAGAAATTGGAATAACACGGCTGCATGCTGGGAGCACATCTTTCAGTTTAATTTTATCTGGAAGGAATGCAGTTTGTACACTGTGATCACTGTGATGTTAGCCATAGTACAATTTTTGGGGAAGACTGGGAGATTCAACTCAAAAAAGCATTCAAAATTTTAAGTGAAAGATAGTGACATAGTTAGAAAAAAAAAAAAAGAAAAGAAAGAAAAGAAAAAAACCCAACCAGTCTTAATTGGTGTATTTCAGAGCTTTGTGACATTTTTACATGAAAAAGGGTTTTAATGTTTATTTATAAAATTTTCACTTTGGTGGAAATGCTGTCTCCAAACCATGTCAGGAACTCGTGGGTTCATTTAACTTGAAAGGTTGCATGTATTATTTTCTTCTACTTCAAATGAAAGAAATGCTACAGAATAAGCTAATTAGTCTGCAGTTAGTGTCACAAAGGCTAAAAGGAAAAGGAAGCAAAGGGAAATAGCAAAAAGTTAAAGGCATGTACATAATTCTTCTCTACTTATTATAGAAAGCATGGAGTTATTTTCTGCTATAGAGTGTAATTCTCAATATATTATTAGCTATAACAATGTAAACAGGTATATTCAAGCTATAGAGAACACAGGGAAATAGGAATATCAGTAATTGATTTATATTAAGAATGAATAGGCCCACTGCAGTCATTTAGCCTTCAGATCAAGTACACTTGATTTGTAGGTGTGAAAAAAGCTCATAATGAGGCATCCATACGAGTAGAACTGCTTTTAACAAACTTGAGGCTTGAAAATGGAATTTTTGAAATTATCATTTATAGATTTTATTAATATTGAGGTAGTCCTAGAATGTTTAATACAATGTAGTGAGAAGCTAAAGAATAAGAGATTATTTTCCTAACCTAGTTGTAAACAACTGTTATGCTCAAAATCTTTTTATGCCTACAGAGGAGAAAGCCCTGATACATAAGGCCTGTATTTATTTTTACTATATACTGAAATCTTGGCAGTCTAGTTACAGAATTATTTATTATTTGTATAGATTTGAGAACAGACAAAAAAAAAAGGAAAAAGGAAATAAAGAATACTATGGTACAAAAAGTCTCAATGCAATTATACACCTAACATCTACTCCTTTTTCTGTTGTTATTCCCAGTTTTCTATTGTCCCTCTCAGTCCTGAGGTTGATAGGTTCAAGGTAGGCATGGTAGGGTGAGTTGCCATTATTCTTGACTTCTTCACCCAAAGGAGTATGATACTCATGTTTTTTAACACAGTTTACACCTTCCTCTTTCTTTGTTGAGCTGTGAGCCCATGTTGCATCCATATTTACTGTATATGGCACATAGGATGTATTTTAGATACTTGTTCTTTGCTCCCTTTGTCATCCATAAAATCATTTTGTTCATCTCCTGTGTCTGCATTTCTTTAACTGACTGTTTGTATAGTCTTGGTCCTTCAGTGTTAGCCTGTGTCCTGTATCTTAACTTCTAGTGCCTGTACTCTTCTACTCTGTATGCTGTGTCTTTACACCCAATGGCCTCTGGTCTTTCTTTCTCTACATCAACATCTTAAACTCATAAATATTTTATTTTACGCAGAAGAAATTCTTGTTTCTATTGTCTGCATAAGGCTATGTTTATACAGTATAAAGGTAAGAAGAACAAGTTAGACGCAGCCACTGAGTCCTTAAAATAGCTGCTGTAACAGATAAAGCAATTAAAATCTCCAGGCAGGTCAAGCAAGTCCAAAGTCTGACAAGCCTCAGTCCTCAGACCTTACAATCTCAATACAGAGTTTGTGGCCTGTTATTAGCAATGGCTGTATTGTATTTACTGGAATACAGGGCTATGAAACATACAGTTAATACCTCTGCTTTGCTTTAACATCATCTATTCTTTTATAAATGTGTAAAGATGCAGTGAATTAATTTGAATTGGTAATGGAACTCCAGGATGGAGTGTTGTTGTTAAATGCTCTATTTTATGAAAGAAAGAGAATCAGTAGTGGTTTTAAGTATAGTAAACGGTTTGTGGATTTGGGGTTTTGTTGTTTGGTTTGGTTTTGGTTTTTTTATTCCATTGGATTAGGATGGAATATATATATATTTCCATCTCAAACTGATAAAATAGTATTTAATGTAGATTTCCATTCTCTTGGGGGATTGTTTTCTTATAAATGTCCATAAAATACCACACTTAGCTGTTACTAAACTTTGCAAAATGGGGGTGAGTTTTCAGTTTATATTTGATTGTTTTAACTTACCATAATCTTGCCTGAAGAGTAGCACAACATTTATTGTTTCTGAGAGAATATTGCAGTTATACTGAACAAAATGTTCAAGTGCTTTTCATACATCTGTTGTGCACCTGATTAAAATGCCATCATACCATAAAAATCTCAACATTCTTGGCACAGAGTTACAGAGGTACCTGCTAATGTAATTATGTGAAGACATGTTCTTTCATGATGGGGCTTTTTGCAATGGGTAGCACACAGAAGAATTTCTTTATTATAATGCTGCTGCATGTAGCTACATGGATATGAAATGTGACAAGTCCTTTGCAATAATCATATGTGATAAATGGCTGCCTGTAAGTGAACATGTTGTCTTTGAAAGTGGGCTTCAAATTCTTAAAAAAATATTTAAAGTACAGTTTTTCTTGTTGTGAATATGATGTCATGTTTGAATTAAACAGTATTATTAATTACTGCTGCTGGCAATATATTTGTCTTAGCTGTATCATTTGTTTAGAAAAAATAGGTTATTTGTATGCTAAATCCTCAGACCATGATAATGGGAATAGTGACAGAATTAAGCTGAAAACCAGTCACGTGTGAATGTGAGTGAACCTATAAATGATGAGAAATGTCTTATGAACCAAAAGTGGGCAGAAAAGTCTTGTACAGTTTTTAAAGCTACCAAATGTAAATTAGATTTTAAGGAAGAAAAGGCGGCAATCATGATCTGCATTTTGTGCTTCTGTGCCTTTAGATTGGTAGGATCACACGCTTGAGGTATGTTAGTACTTTTGTATGTAGTGGTACTTTCCATACAAAAAAATGACCTAATTGTCTAGTATTTCTTTTCTGTAATTATATAGTAATAAGAAAATAACCTGTTTTTCAGAGCCACTCCATGGAAGAAATCTTATACTCTTTTATGCAAGTTTGATTTATAGACATGTACTGCAGAGCAGTGAATATGAGGCATTCATCTTCCTATGGCTAGTTGCCATGGAAACATAGTACACAGTACAATGTCATTCCAGCTCTGGTAATGCCTGCAGTAGTTTATTCCTTTGTTGTTCTTGTTTCTTAAGCAACTGTCTCTCAGCCTTTCATTTTATCACACTTCATCACCTATACAAGTCTTTTCCTTACCTCTTGAGAACCATCTCTAATAGAAAAGATCCATTTTTTGTCTACCCATGCATATCAGTGTGTGTACTTTTTGTTTTGTGGTTTTTTTTTTTAAATCATTGGTTAAAAGCATGTGTCCCATGCTCACAAATAATACACCATTGCCCTAAAACTCATAAAAGATGGTAAATTAGACTTGAACCTCAAACTGTAAAGGACTTGGCTCAGCAGCTTTATTTACAATCCCCTATCAGGGACTGGAGTTAAGAATGTTTTTCTGTAACCAGTATCTCACTCCAAGAGACAAAAAGTAAAAATAATCCAACAGATTATCCTACCTGTCCTTAGCTGGCATGGTGAGGTGGACAAAAATCCAGCAGCTCTCTTGCAATACTTGCTGTTTCACGCCTGAGAGACAAGAGAAAGGAACTGGGAGAAAAAGGGAGATCTTCCTAATTAATCTAAAAAAGGTGTTCAGGGGGATGAGAGTCAAATTAACTTATTTTTATATTGAGAAGCTGTACCCTAACACAAGTTCTTCTTTTTCAAGGGGACCTATTTCATGATTCATTACACAGGGAGCCAATACACAGTTTAGGCTGTATGCCTCCCAGGCTCTGCCTAAGTGGGATGCTAAAGCACCTGACATAAGCACACACAGGATATTCTGCAGGTTTGAGAACCAACCTTGCATGTGGGTGTTATGCAATATGCTGTACATTCACATACTTATTCCTTCTAAATATCTCAACATACATTTTTCTAAATTGGGAAGAAATACCACATTTAATAAATCTTAAAATATTCTTTAAAATTAGTAATTTAAATTAAATTCATATTTAAATTAAAAAGTTGTGCTTTTCCCATTTTTTAAGGATATGTCCAAACAAATATTTGCAATTATTTTAGCAAATTTAAGGAAGTCACTGGTTCATGCTTCTTTAGTTGTCACTCTGGCCATTTGTACTGGTCTTCTTACAGTGGTCATTGAAGTGCAGAGTATATTGTTTTAACATGAACCATACTTAGTTGACATGAATCGGTTTTATTTTGCATTGCCAGGGAGTCAGTTACCATAATACATCCACTGTAATACAACTTATTAAAATGTATTAATGCCACAATAAGTGCTTAGCTGGTCATATCCTTGGGGCTCTCTTTTAAAGATGGTTTCTTTCAGATGGGAGAAAACTGTGACATATAATTAAAAATACTAGAATGTGGCAGCTATAAAATAGACCAAATTCACAATATCAAAGATCATTTATTTTTTTTTTTATTATAAATAACATCTGGGGTAATAGCAGCACAGATATCTCTTTTCTCATCTGTCAGCATGCCTCAAATGTGAATCAGTTCTTTGAGCAGTAGCGTATATTTATTCAGTTTGGTGGTCTCTTTACAGGTGTTACCTACACAGATGCTGATGATTTTTTAATTGCGTTGGATGATAGAAACTGAAAAGAAAATTGACCCAACCAGACTAGTTTCAAATAAACTATTAAACAGCCATTATATGATGACAACAACTCTTGTTCATTTTTATCCAAAGCTGAACCTCTACCCTGAAGGGGAAAATGTTCCTTAAACAATTTCAGGGCATACTTTTTATTAAAACCAGATTTTTCTCCAGTGTTAAGAAAAAATATTTTTTTGCAAATAAACTACATTTTCTATTTGAAGTGTTACTTGTGAGGTATGCTGGGGCTGAGATACTGAAAACCAGATATGTTTGGAAGGGTTTTTTTATTTCAGTCAATAGAACAGAAAAGACTATTTCTGTTGGAAGGGACCTACAACTATCATCTAGTCCAACTGCCTGACCAGTTTAGAGCTGGCCAAAAGTTAAAGTATGTTATTAAGGGCATTGTCCAAACACCTTTTTAACACTACAGGCCTGGGGCATTGACCACCTCTCCAGGAAGCCTGTTTCAGGGTTTTACCACCCTCTTTGTAAATAAATGCTTCCTTGACTTGTTAAATTTCATCCTCTTAATCATAGCCCAATGCTTCAATCTATACAGATCCCTCTGTAAGGCCTCCTGTTCTTCAAGAGAGTCAGTAGCACCTCCCAGTTTGGTATCATCAGCAAACTTGCTAATGGTGCTTTCAACTCCTGCATCTAGATCATTGATAAACATTTTGAATAGGAGTGGCCCTAGAGTGGAATCCTCAGGAGCGCTGCTGGTGACCAGCCAGATGTAGCTCCATTCACATTGAGCTCTGCTCCTCATCTGCTTCTTCACCCAGCACACTGTAAACCTGCTCGTCCCACAGCTGGACAACTTGCCAGAAGGAAGCTATGGGGGGTGATATCAAAAGCTTTAATAAAATCCAGAAAAACTATAGCCACCCTCTTTTCTCCATCCACTTGGCAGATGATATTATCATAGAAAGATAGCAAATCAGTTAAATGGGACTTTCCCTTTGTGAACCTATGTTCAATGTGCCTGAAGTTTGCATTATTCTTTAAATGTCTTTCACTAGTACCCAGCATGACCTTCTCCATATTTTCTGCAGGAACTGAGGTTAGACTAACATGTAGTAGTTCTCTGGATCTTCCCACATGCCTTTTTTGTAGTCTGAAATAACACTGGCTAGCTTCCAGACAGCAGGGACCTCCCCAGACAACCAAGACCTTTGATAGATGATGAGAAAGGTCCTACCATCCACTAACTTCTTACATCTTAACTTAATAGCTAGATTAAAGAAATACCAGATGACAGCACTTGTTTTTAACATGACAGACTAAGTTATTACTTGATTTAATATATGCTCTCAAGTGTGTTCTGTTTATGACATAGCTGCATAGTGTCCCTGTACTTCATCTTTAATATTCTGTTTAAATTAAGGATAACATACTATTAATAGCATTTCATTGATGGATTACAGTCCTTATATTCCTGAATTGGACAAAGTTTATAAAAGTTTTCTTGTTTTGGCTTTACAAGAATTTCTGTGAGTTTTTTAACTGGCTTGTTCTAAGGCCTGTAGGATAATGGGTGTCCTCTCACTGATACCTTTGGAAGTTACAGACTGGATTCAGTAAAATGTCACAAAGAGATGAGATCAAATCAATAACTGGATTTCCGCAAATTTCATAAAAACAGGTGACCAAAGAAGAAGAGAGATACTGTAGGTGCCTCCAGCAGAAGTAGGGGCTGTTATGTGAGTTAGTTATTCTTAACTAGCATCATAGACTCTATATGGAAGCAAGACCTTATAAAGGCTGAATTGCGGAAAAGCTTCAAACAAAGATTTCATCATAGGCTATAAAATCAGTCAATCATAAGATGCAAATCTATTGGAAATCAAGAATCATTAGCTCAGAATTATTTGTTTAATGTGATTTATAGCTATTGTATTCTTTTGTTGTAATATTTTCCTCAGAAGTTTGAAAATCATAATGCCATAAATACTGATTTAGTAATCTAATATGATTTATGAATTTTTAAAATGTTTCCACTGAATTTTTCCTTCAAGTCTTTTGTATATTTTGTAAATTCTCTTAAAATAAATTTAATGACAAGATAAGATTCCCTTTTAATCATGGAATTAAATAAGATGTAATAAGATTACAGTCACCCTTAAGCATATGTTGCATCTTGTGTTTTGGTATATCCATTATGCTATAACAGAGAAGTCTTTGGTGAGCACATTCGTACGATTATAAAAAAGGACCTTGCATAGCACAGCGATGTACCATGACAAAAGACCATGCATGCAAGTTGTGTCAGGGGAAATTCTGTCTGAATATGGGAGAACAAAAGCTTCATGTTGAGCAGAATTAGCATTGTAATAAGTTACACAGAAAAGTGGTGGAACCTCTCTTCCTGGAGATATTCAAGGCTCAGCTTGACAGAGAGGGTCCTGGATAACCTAACCTAAGGCCCTGCTTTCAACATAACCGGGTGACATCCAGAGCTCCCTTGCAACCCAGAGCTTTGTATGATTCTGTACTTCTATGATCTCTGTTACAGCACAAGAACCTCAGAAGTCATAGGATATTCAGTAGCGCTTAAGCAACTTAACTGATGACTACGGTCTGACATTGCACTAGACAATATACAAATACTTAGCAAAATACCATTTCTATCTCTCTGTGGATTTGCAGTCTATATGCCGTATCTTGCTTTTTCTTTTAGAAATACAGGGCTTCTAAACATAAGAAAGAACATATGTGGCTTTCACACAGAACTTCAGTGTAATACCCAGAGAGCTGGTACAGAGAAAGCTTTGTTCAAACCATTGATTCAGTAGAGTTAAGAGGATTCCATTTCCTCTCATTGTGAGCAATTTTTAGATATTTCAAAGAAAATGTTGGCCATTTAGGATCCTTTGTTAATAACATCCTTGAGTGTTCACAGTACTTACCTGCCACATATTCAGAAGAAACATACCCTCTTGTGTTATTATTTTGTTTGAAAAGAGCTTTCTGTGAAAAGACCTTAATTGCCCAGCTCTAGACTTCCTCCTCTCAGACGTGACCAGAAATTGTGGCTTCAGATTTCTTCACTCTGTGTTTATGTACTGTAGCAGATGCAGGAAAGGTAATTGATTTACACTGAATTCTCTTTTCTTTTGCAAAAGAAAAAAAGATCTTCCATGGCAATTTCTCACGCCATTGGCCTTTGTTTTCTGGACTCTTATAGTTATACAATTTCAAATAATTTCATCCCATCCCATCCCATCCCATCTCTATGAATTCACAGCTATTTTCTTTTTTTTTTTTCTTTCTTTGTCTATGTTGGTTATTAAGTAGGAATAGGAAAAAAAACTTCTTAGTGAGTAAAGTGCTCCATAATTATTCTTTGTAACATCTGATGATGCTCATGGTGTTAGGCAAGTAATGGGGGAGGAAGCTGTTTATTTGTAGATATGCTGTTGTTATTTCTGTAGAGCAACATTAATTTTCCTAGGAATCATGTCATACTTTTTAGAAACTTTTCAATAATTCAAACTATTAATTTCCCATAAAAACCTCATAGTTTCATTTCAACCAGGAGCTGTGCTTTTCCAGGTTCTGTATCCTAGAATTGCGCAACAGCTGTATTTCATTCTCTGCATTGAACATATACTCTTCTGAACCAATACTTTTTGTTTCTTTTCGCAGAGTAGGCAAGGCTGTTGAAGGTGTAAGATTCCAATTCTATCATCATATGGCATCTGAGGAACATGGTATGACCTCGTTAATTATAATTTTAGTTATAATTATTATAATTCATATTACACAATATATGATATCATATCAATAATATTATGTTGTTATTATTTTATATTTGGATACAGGCAGATATTAACAAGACAAATGATCAGAAGCTTTTACTGGAATCTAATGTACCACCTATGCTATATGTCCTCTCTTAGCAGTACTTGGCATGACATAGTCTTTCCATCTCAACGTGGGAAATGCTGTATGAGTATCGCAGGTCTATCTATTCAATCTATTCCAAGTCCTTACATACATTTAGCAAACACTAAATGTCTGAGAAATTTGTTCAGCAGTTTGGATCATGGTTGTTTCTCTTTCAGGATGTTTTCCTCCAATAATCAAGTACTAATAGGCTTCAGTGCTTTAAAGCATGTTGCTGATATCCAGACTGTTGGTTAGCTAAGAAGAAGAGATTCCCCTCCTCTTTTCCTTCTCCAGTTCCAAATTTATGCTAACAATTTTGAATTCACCAAGGCTTCCTAGCTAGATAGTGTTATGGTTTTTATCCACTGTGGAGTCTTGTATACCAGTTAAAGTGTTTTCTTTACAGACTTTGATTAAATGTTTAAATCTTACGAGAATTGTTAAAGGTTTGGCTGGGGAATAGCAAACTTATGATGTTTAATCAATTACCTGATTGACTGCATATTGAAAACCTGTTTTCAGAATTATGTAGGTACAAGGCGTCGGAATACGTGTTCACTTTGCAAGCAGTAGAGTACATTCCTGGGGTTGCTCAAACACATGCAGAGGTCATATTTCTTGCACTCAAAAAAGCACAGGGGAGCAAATTCATCTTCCTATCACAGTAACCTATTACTCCAAATTGCTGAATAGCCTGAATCATAGAATCATAGAACAGTTAGGGTTGGAAAGAACCTTAAGATCATCCAGTTCCATCCCCCCTGCCATGGGCAGGGACACCTCCCACTAAACCATGTCACCCAAGGCTCTGTCCAACCTGGCCTTGAACACCG